>JAZGTK010020121.1:0-11111 GCA_036877625.1 Ambastaia sidthimunki
TTGGTTTACATCCCTCACTATGTAGGATACTTGTAAATTCCAGGCCTAGTTGATGCAATATTGTGCATGAACATGTGTTTGTGTTTGCATTTTGCTCGTGGATACTGCCTATATCCCATTTTTACCTCCCAGTAGGTCTTTTCCACAGCAGCTGTGACTGTGGTCAAACAGTGCTCCATGGTGATAGTTGTTGGTTTGTGCCTGGGGGCTGCAAAGGGGTCCCTGAGCTGGGGAGCTTCACAGCTCTCCATTTCTTGGCCGGTATTGTGTAACTACTCGCAGTGGCGCTGCAAAACAGCTTTCACAATCAGCTGGATGCCTCACAGCGGGCCAACACTCTACCAGGGACTGAGAAAAGGGCACATTAGTAGAGAAAGGACAGCAGTTTGCAAGGGAATGGGGTGTGTTGTGTATATTTTTGAGTATGTATGAATGTTTGTGTATTAGTATTGTATTTGCATTACTGAATTTGAATGTGTGTGATTAAAGTTAGCTTGTTTATTAATGTGCGGAGTGCGTTTAAGTGTGTGTATAGATATAGAGGACCTGTATTTCCGCTCCAGCTGTGTTTGGAAATCTGACAGATTATTCACTACATTAATTCCCTTTATTAATCCTCTGGGTCTAGGCCAAGCCAGTGGGAAGAGCTCACAGCTGTAACCCCCACCATGCCACAGTAAATAGCTGACTCAGTTTGAGTGCTGTTTATGGGTGATATTGAAAGCAATAGATTTCATCATTGTCTCTGTGTATGAGAATTTGAGTGCGCATATACAGTATTTATGTGTTTCTGTGTTTTTGTATATTTAAATGTGATTAGATGTATTTTTTGAGTCTCAGCTCTTGTGTGCATGCAGAAACGTCTGTTTATGAGAGGAAGTGGTCTTGTGATTCACTCACCCCTGGTTTATGTGAGAGTGCAGATTTCTTTTTAACTATGTTGTAGTAAATGTTGTTGTTTAAAAAAAGGGGGAATAACAAACATCTTAAATCAACCTAAGCTGGTTTGCTGGTTAAGCTGGTCTTTTAGCTTGGTCAAACTCATATGTTTACTAAATGTGGAGAGGTTTTGGGTGCTTTTTAGCAGGTCAGGTTGGGAGACCACACTCTTAAAAATACAGATGTAACAAAAGGTCCTTTACAGCAATGCCATAGAAGAACCATTTTAAGCTCCACAAAGAACAAAAGAACCATTTTCTTACCTTTCAATAGTCTAAAGAACCTTTTCCACTACAAAGAACCAATTGTGAATGTTAAGTTTCTTTATGGCTTAACACCTTACCTAAACCAGCTGAAGACCAGCTTGGCCAGACTAGGAGACCTGTTTAAACCAGCTAAAACCAGTTTGGCTAAGATGTGAAACCATCTTACCTAAAGAACATTTAAAACACCAAATTTTTCAGGCTAATAAAGCTTTATTTTGTGTACTAAAAGTGAAGCTTGTTGCCTCATGGGGGTGACACACAATATAAACAAATTATGACAAATTTTTCGAACCGAAAAACCATGATACACCACCCACAGGTGGCTTCAATACAAATCAATTTTAATTGAAAATGTTTCTCTTTAGGTTTACACATTCAACATTACTCAAGGAGTAGCCAGTTATCTAACTTTGGAAACAATATGTGGTCTTCATAATATCACATTTTAATTATCTCACAGTTTAAATGTTTCTTTAAGCAGAAAAAAATAGAGGGGGGTATATTTTAGGAAGGGGAACCCTCACAAAAAGACCATCATATTTGTGAGTCCTTGGCATTATAAAGTTTGGAAATCCCTGTTTTACAGTATTTTGTGAAATTGTGAGCGGGGGCCTGCAAATATAGTTGTGGACAATGGGGAGCAAGTTATTAAGTACACCTCGGCTGTAACCTTTTACATCATTTCTTCTTTAGCAATGTTGTAAACAAGCCTGACCACCAAAGTTATTACTGTAAACTAGTAGTTGCAGTGGTGTATAGAGATGCCAGTCTTTTTCCTGTTTCCACAAATTATAAAATGTGAATATTTTGATATTCATTAAGAGTCGTTGACATTTAAGTGAATCCATTTAAGTTAATATTCAGTACAGAACTACAGGAAGTTTGATGGAAAATGAACATGATTCTAAATATGTTTTCTCTCATATTAGAAGATCAATCCACTCTTATGACCACATGGAGGGAGAAGCCTGAATATTCTTGGCCCTTTCGCAAAGAGCTTTCAGTGGCCTTGAATGTTCTCTTGTTGGCAGATGAGATCAAAGGGCTGCCGTTCCTTGATGTATTGAGAAATATTTATCAAACGAGACAATACAAGGAGTGGCACAAATCATAAATATTAAGTAATATAAAATGCTAACGCAAAACACATTTTAGAGAGAGGGCAGCACAGGGCCTCTCTCTCCATAAAACTAGATACTGAATCTAGGAAATAGATACTTTAAAAAAAAGTTAAAAAACATATGGCAATATAAACCAAGCATCCGGTCTTTTTCAATATGTTGCATGTTGACCATTGTACAATGTCAGTAGGTGACCTTAAATGAATGATGCCTACAAGAAGTACAGATATACTGTGTGGTCAGTTGAAGGTCAGATGAAAGCCTCTAAATGTGGACTGAGTTTTTGTGAAAGCCCAGGTAGCCATCCTCTCTTGTGAAATTTTAAAGAAATAGTTCCCTTAAATTCCCCCATGATCATTCTGTCATGATTTACTCAGCCATATGTCCTCCTAAACCTTTAAGATCCTTCAATAAATATTCAGTTAGATTCAATATAATGTTGGTACAAGTAAAGCAGTAGAAAATTAATAACAATTAGTGGAAAATCACTTAATATAGTCTAACTATGCTAAAGAGAAGATTTACTGATCACATTTGAATATTGATGAGTTCTTTTCACTGGTTAAAAAAATTATATAAGAAACTCTTAGTCAACATGCATTGTGTGATCACAGTTTCCTACAGTCATGTAATGCTTGTCTTTTTGTTGGGTAAATGGAAGATCTTTACCAGAACTTTGAAGATACATTGAAGTACATTGTATGTAAACATATAATCTGAACAAAAAGAGCTAATCTGAGTGTGGCTAACAACCATTTGAAAATTCATTGCTTATACACCGCAGAAGCTGAGTGGCCTCTGGACACGTGTGACAGCATTCTCCCCATGGACCAGAGCCAAGCCTGTGGCGGCAGATTGGCTGCAACATAAGAGACAGACCAGCTCTTGAATTTAATACCATCATAATGCTGGGTTTGTTTAGTGCCGCTAGCAAGAAGGATCCAATATCGACACGTCATTGCATCATCCATCAGCCCTGTTTCAAAAGTACAGCATTTTCAAAAGTTGTAGACCACCTTCTGTCTTTTTGATATTGCTGGTAAAGTTTCTTTCAAAAAGTAGCAAATGTGAGATTATAAGATAGTTGGTAATATTTAATTTATTAATATTTAAATATATATTTAATATTGACATTTTTGAAGAAGTTTGATTCTTTTAAAGTTCTTGAGAATTTAACTGTTTGTGAAAGGAGAAATGCTATGTATCACTTATGCATAAAGGAGTCCATGATATTGCCAACTGGGATGCTTAATACATAATCATTGTCATAATCATTTTATATTAGTTTGGAGTAACCTGTGAAAATATGTCAATTTTTTCGTTTCGTATAGATTGACATGTAGAATTATATACTGTATGTGTAAATACATTATGTTGCAGTGTTTACTCTACCACTAAACCTCCATTTTTAAGGCTTTGCAACAAGCTTGTGCAATTTCTTTCATGACTTTTATGCATCAAACACATTTAGTAACCCTTCTGTGTTGTAGCAACAAATTGCCTCTAATTGTGCCAAAATAGTTGCAAAGATACATAATCAATAGTGTAGGACAGCTGTTTCCAAAGGAGCCTTTAAACACAGCTGCTGCTGCTGCACCCGGTGCCCCCCTCCACTTCCCACCTCACTCCCCCTCTCCCACTCTCTCTCTTTTTGACTCGTCCTCCACCCATGTTTTTCATTTTCTGTTCGCTTTCAAAAGCTGTCACCTTAACAACGGGCTGTATAATAAGTCCCTTTTCCCTCATGAGCCCTGAAAAAGAAAACCGCCCTGAGCTGGGTGCTGGTTTGCCCCTCTTTGTAGTATATGGAATTAAAGCTCTCAGAATGACTGTTAGAAAACATTTTATTAAGGTTTGAGAAGCCCTTGGCTACAGTTGGGAACAGGGGGACTATTGTCCCTGAGTCTTGTAGAGGCTGCTGTTCAGCCTAATGGTAGCTCTGTGGTGCTAGGGTGAAAGTTCAGTATTGCCTGTTAGCTGTTAGTTGTGTGATTTCTGCCCTTTTAATTGTTTTGTTTGTGTGTGTGAGTGTGTGCTTTGTTTGTTACATAGTTACGACTATGTAATCATCTCTCTCTTTCTCTCTTGCTTTGTTTGAATCAGCTGAGGCAGCATGTTGTTGTGTTGAGATGAAACATGTGGTTTTTGTTAGTAGGGACTGGGTGTCTGGCACCATGATATTCACTGGGGGTTAAAGGGAGATGGGAGGGGGTGCAAGGGTAATGGGACATGGAGATTGAAGATCCTGTAGAAGGATGGGAATTAAGGAAAGAAACACACCACCATTGTGTAAATTTTTTTCTTTACACATGCTGTCACACTTTCCTTTATTACCGGCAAGTACACAAAAATGTATACTACACTGCTAAAAAGACCAGCATGGCTGGTCGCCAGTATATGTTGTGTTTGAAAGCTGGTCTTCAGAGTAGGGTTGCTGCTGACCCCATCAAACATCTTAACCAGTATCTAACCAGCGAGACCTCAGTCAGCCAGTCTACTAGAAAGACCATGCCTGTTAACCAGCTTTACCAGCCAAGTTGACTATGCTGGTCCACAAGCTACAGTAGACCAACACTAGTTTAGTCTGTTTAAGCTGTCAGGTAAAATGACAAACACATCATACACCAATGGTTTTCTTTATTCCCATTATTGTATTTCATGTACAGGTTTTGAATTTCACACTTCTTTAATGCATTATCTACTAGGTCACTAAATACAAATTATGAACTGTCCAATGTGTGTATATGTCTTTGCAGCTGGAGCAAATGCTGTTGCAGCAGTCAGGAGATTCAGACCAGCAGAGTGTGTGTGGTGCAGAGCAGGACTGGATAAGGGAAAATGGCAGATCTTACAGGTTGAAGCTGCAGGCCTATCAGGAGAGCCAGCATAGACAGGCCCAGCTAGTGCAGAAACTACAGGCCAAGGTTCAATGCTTGATATCATTCAATCAATTCTCTCATTTAACCATTGTGGTTTTCAAAGTTTGAGAAGGTTCTTGATTTTTTGGGGGAAAAAAACATGTTTAAATTCTGAGGCATTAAAGAGAGTGACTTCAAGATGGTTTGATGGAGTTGGCAAAGTGCAGCATCTTACATTAAGTTGCAGATAAAACAACACTGTGTGTGTCTGTGTTCACAGTTGCTCCAGTATAAGAAGAGATGTGGAACTCTAGAGCAACAGGTGCTGGAGAAAACCTCGGAGTCGGAGAAACTAAGGCTCTCGGTACGTCCCACTGGGATAACTGAAGAAGAAACGAATCACTCCTTCACCTAAAGAGCAACACATCAAAACACAGCTGGAGTTTTTTTAATTTAAGCAATAGATCTGCTGCTGTGGTATTTGGCATGTGGGGAGTAAACTAGTCTGTCTGTTTTTAGCTGCAGTCTCACCTAGACTCCTCAGCACAGCGTCTCCAGTGCTTTAAGCAGGAGCACAGTCTGGATGTCCAGAGTAAACTCAGTCTGCTGGAGGATGAGCAGAAACGGTGAGAAAGAGAGAAATACAGTATAAGCTACTGACACAGAGAACTTCAGAGAAACATGCAGGAGGACAGATCGGAGGGAGAAAACTTGGGAGAGACAATCAGCCAAATAGCGCACGAGGAGTTGCTGTTTGGAACCAGTAGGGAGTTGTAAATTTTGGAAAATGAGAATAATAATCCTTGTAGAGAGGTTGTCTTTCGTTTTATCACTTGCTAGAGGGACAGTGTCCTGCGCTATTTGTCCACTAATAAACAAAGCTTGAGCAACATTTTTCAGAAAGCAAATAGTAATAATAAAAGGCTGAATCATTCTAAATTGGCGGGAGGTGTCAAAACAAATGGTATCCAGAGTTAATTATCACAGCCTTGTTCGCCTTCTTAGCCAAACAGTTTACAGCACTTTATACAAACTGCCAACTTACCATCCCAGATGCCAGCCATTAAAAGATTATGATTTACTTTGCCACTCAATTGAAGGAGCTATTGCAAACTCTGGGCCATTCGGCTGCCAAGCTCTCATTAATAACCTCAGTTTTTCTGTTATAGTCCACACTGGAGAGTAAAGTGCATCTGATCATCTGTGGCTTTGCATACACTTAACACAGATCATTTAATTTTCTCTGTCAGAGAAGTCAACTGTGAGAATTTCATTTAGCAATTACCTCAGATTAGCAGAGTAGAAATACATTTACATTAAGAACGAAAGCAATTTGCCTTAGCATTAAGATTGGTTAGAAGGATCACAACCTAAGAGTTAAAGTTAGAACACAGATTTGCCTACAACAATTCTTACTTGAAATGGTAGCTGTGTTTGAAAACCTGGTTTTCAACTGATCTGATTTGGGAGACCATCTTGGACCAGCAACAAACCTGCCACCAGCAGGTCATACTAACGTATGATGGTCAGGCTGGTTTATGACACTTAATTGCGGTTTGACCAGCTAGAAATGATGTTTTAAACTACAGCTACTATCTCAAGATAGTACCAGGGAATTGAGCTAATCTACTGATTGAGCACATCCACATAGCTTTGATCTTCTCTCTTTTCCTCACTACTTTGATCACTTTGTCAATCGCCCTCGCTGTGTCAAACTCTGGCGTCAATCGTAGCATGTAACTGGGTGGGTTCTGCCATGAATGATGTAAATATCCCTGTAAATTATTTGACAAGCTAATCTGGTGGCAATTAGGCTAAAGCTGACATGGACTTTATAAAACTGTCACGCACATTTCCTTTAAACGTGGCTGGCAACGCAGAATGTGAAGTGGACCTTTATGAGCTTGTAAACATAGAAGCTGATAGAAGCCGCACATTGGAAAAGTGGAGCGGGGTGAGATGATGTGAGAAGTTTAAAAAGAATATTTGGCTCGTGGCTTAACAGGTGGAGGCTACAGTGCTCTGAAGCAGTTCCATATATTTCACAGGTGTTCTGGTTTGAGCCAGGTCAATGCGCTACTCCGGGAACAACTAGAACAGGCTAACGAAGCCAATCAGGCACTGACGGAGAGCCTGCAAAAGGCACGAGAGGAGGCAGAGCAGAGGGACACGCGACTGAGGAGGGAACTTGAGGTGAGAGGGAGGAGAAAAAGGGAGAGAGTGCAAAGGAAGGAGAGATCTGCCGTGTATGTTTTTATCCAAATCCACAGTTTAAGGAAAATCTTTCCTTAATCCAACCCAATGAAACTCAACTCTGGAACTTGTGGAATTCCACCCTGGTGCCTGTTTTGTCAGTCTGGACACTGTCTTTGTTTTAAATCATTGTTGTGATTTTCTCAGCTGTTGTTTCCTGTGAAAACATTCCAGTGGATTGGAAAAAAAAGAGTGAGAATTCATTGCTCTGTGCAAACATCTGGTGATATTGAGGAGCTCATGTAGGTTTTAGTCACATACAGTCAAGAAAAGTGTACAGTACCATTTGTGTATTACTGTGTGAGTGTGTACACCTACAGATGTATATGGAGCCATGTGCTTGTGAATATGTATGTATGTGTGTGTGGCTGCATTCATTATTTTTCATGTGTGCATGTGCATCAATAATTTCATCAATAATGGACACATCTTTAACCTGGCATCCCATTTTTTACTGAACCTGCCGGCCATATGACCATATCGCCCTGTGCCTCCCTCCAGATGAGTACGTCCCGAATGGGCCGTGAGCAGGCCCGTGTGCGATCTTTGTGGCGCCAGGCTGCCTTTCTGCGTAACTCTTTTGCCCAGCTGCGGGTCTTTGCTGATAGGTGAGTGTTGTAAGTGTGCAGCCATAATTGACAAAGTACCACGGCCACAGAAACATCATGACCCCATCCTTTCGAACTCACCGTCATTTATCCCCGCCCGAGATCAAAGCACAGTGGGTCACATGGGACTCCCCTCACCCATCCTTACCACATCCTCCAGGGAAAAGTGATGGTTAGATTGCCCCCCAGATTAGCCTTGAACCATCCATCAGAGCCAAGCTTGATGAGGGCTCGGCCTGTGTAAATGCTGTGATCATTGTTGAGTAATTTGCTGTAATGTGAATTACTCAACACATGGACAGCGGAGAAAATGTTCACGACCCTAACTCACACACGACACTCTTCAAAGAGTTTATTCCCTGATCACAAAATGTAGCCTTATAGTTTCAGCCATCTGGCTTTTGTCAGTCACGAACAAAACATTTCCTTGGGAATGCTCTGAACCCAAGAGAACATACTTCTTTAGTTGTTTAAGGAAATTTCATTGCTCTCCTTGGTTCGCCCCTGTAATAGTGGTGTTGTGCTTACAGGAATCTGTCGGACATGCGAGCAGAGTGTGCAGTGACTGGCCGTCGTCTTCACGTGGCCTGTGTGAATTTGGAGGCTAATATAAGTCAGCAGAGCACCCCCGCTAGTAACAAAGTATCTGCGCTGGAGAATCAGCTGAGAGACAAGCTAAGAGAGGCTATGCAGCTGCAGTCCCGCTTTGATGCGGAGAAAGTAGAGCTTAACTCCAGGTCTCTCCAACACGTTTGTCCGTTTACATACACGTCTCATTCATTTTTCACCTGAGTGACATCATGCTTGAACAGCATGCTAAGTACAATAAGTACACACAGTATGTACAGCAGCTGGGGTTAAATCACGTTTTTTAAAGGATTTTGCAGCGTCATATATATAAGCACCTATCTCTGGATAACTTCAATACTTTAAACTGAATTATTGATGTCCTGAACTCACATCTCCTAGAAGACTCATTGTGCATTGAGTGCTGACACACAGGGAAGGTCAACATGGATTGCCTCATCTATCTATGCGGCATGCCAAAAACTAGAGAGAGATAGAGAGAGGGTGTCTCTTTATTATCCGCTGTGTTCTTTGATTACTTGTATAATGTATCAGCAGTCTCTGACATTTTCTTTTGTGATCGGATCCATGGATCTGACAGAGGAGTGTTTGGGTCTTAAGATGAATGGAGTTATTGCAGCTTTTCTCTCCTAGATCTTTTTATTAGTCACAGTTTTAAAATAGGGAAAGCAAAAATTCTTCTCCACTGTAATAATACTAAATTTTAGATGTTTCGATTCAAGAAAAGGTAGCTAAATAAGCATGAAATGAGCAATATAGAATTTTTTTCCATTTATGATTTTTAAAATTGTGGTTGAATGTGGGCTCACACAAATGACATTTTTAGATTTAAGATTTTTTAATCATACTTAGTAGTATGATTTCAAGCCAATAACTTGCAGAGAAAAGCAACTGGCTAGGTTTGTATGCTGTTTTTGAAATTGCTGACAAACATGTAACGTGAGTGTTTGTTTGGTCTAATGTGTATGCAGTGTCTAACACATTTGTGCAAATATCTGCAGAATTCTGGAATTAGGTGAAATGGTAAAGCAACTCCGAGCACAGAACAGTGAGAAGGAAGGCAATCTGACAGCACTGCAGTGTAGCTTGGAAAGGATGGTGAGACCACAGATGAATGAACATGACACGATAGAATCATGGTGTAACTTTAATTGAAAATGGTGGCCTTGATCAAGCTCAGTCTCCTCCTCAGTTACTTTTGTCTGGTGTGTGTCATGACTTTTTAAGAAGCTGCTCTTTGATCCGCACAGGAAATAAGTTGGTGCGAGGACAGAACTGAGAGGGATGCCTTACGCAGCGAGATCGGCAGTCTGCAACAGATACTCCACAACATAAATCAGGTCTAAGAGACATGAATATATTTTACGTTGCATGTAATAAACGTGGTTCACCCAAAAAATAGCAGTATGTTCAACCAATAGTTCAACCAATAATGGGAAATTATGTTTATTTACTCACAGGTTGTTACAAACTTTACATGTATTTTTTCATTTTGCACAAATAAATCTATTTACACAACTGGTGTCCTACCACAGATGTTAAAAATAACCAAAAAGTAGTTCATATAATTTGTGTTCTATATTGTAAAGGCATACAGTAGTATTTATAGATCTTCGGTCAGGGTTTGCGTCCTGGCCGCATCTTGGTTTAACACCAATTTCTTCTTTTGTGCTTCACAGAAAAAAATAACAGCATAGTTTGATAACAACATTAGCATGATTAAATAAAGACAGAATTTTCATTTTAGGGTGAACTAATGACCTATTGGCGTAATTGTGAGTCAAGATAATTACTGACGGGCTGATTAGGATGACAGGATCGATTTTGAAACTGAACTTAATTAAATGATGTGGTAACAGTTCTTAATAATATTTACACTAATTTCATGTAATGTCATGTTGAAGATTTTAAAATAATTGGTAATATAATGTCATTGCCAACTCTTCTCATGTTCCCTGTTAGGTGGTTCGAGGAGAGTCTACAAAAGATGATTCTCTCTCTATTTTCTCTTCTCAACAAAACTCCGATACTCTGATAGCTGTGCAAAAAACCCTTTTCCAGCGACAGACGCAAATTCAGGTTAAACAAAGTCTCCTGAACAACATCCTTATATGACACATTGTTTAATATACAGAGACCATTTGTTTATTGATTTCCCTGAAAACTGTTTGTTTGAGCATCCCAACCAGCCTGACCTAACAACATTGGCTCAACCAAGTGTTATTATTTCTTGTCTCTTACTAGTTGAACCCAGGTTTAGTATGTAATGCATTGTATTTATAATACAATAGCGTTTTTAAATTAATGACAATGTCTTAAGGACCTCCAAGCTCGCTCAGAAGCATCCCTGGAGCAGATTTCCACTTTGAGAGATCAGCTGCATGTGGTGGAGAGTGACCGCAGAAACCTGGAACATAGACTCCAGAAGTTTGAGCAGGAGAACCAGCTGTTGGAGAGAGCTGAGGAGGACAGCACCAG
>JAZGTK010020123.1:0-11110 GCA_036877625.1 Ambastaia sidthimunki
TAAATTGCATATTTTGGGACTTGTGTCAGAGGTGGAGTCTTGATCTTGTGGATCTGGTTTTAAGTTAGGTCTTGATCTGGGTATGATCTTAAATGGGTCTAGTTTTGGTTTGGTCTATAGTAATTATAATTGGCTTTACTGAAGCTTTATCAAACTCTGTGGGATTTCTAGGTAATGTGTATTTGTGTTTGTAGTTTCAGTGAGTGACGTGGAGGCTGTAAGGGAAGGGCACCAATCAGAAGTTCTTCTCAGCATCGCTGATGAGTTCCCGCCGGACCGCTGCCTCACCCTGGTGTTTCGCGGTCGCCGTGGCAACCTGGACCTGGTGGCCGAATCAGCCGAAGAGGCTCAATCTTGGATTAAAGGGATACGGAAACTCATCGATAACCTGGAGAACATGGGGCAGAGAGAGAAACTGGACCAGTATCCTTTACCGTGTCTGTTTATCTACCGGTCTATCATTCCTCTTTCTGTCTATCTCTCCCTGTGTAAAAGACATTGTGGTGTAACCAGCATACACCACGATAGCAGTACTGATGTCTGATATCAATAAAAAATTGTCTCGCTATTTTGCTTGTAAATGTCGTTTAACCAATAAAGACATGCTCCTTTTCTGTTGGCTCTGGAACAACATTCCTATCAACTAATTATAAGCCTAAACCCAGTCCTTATATCTAACCCATATGCTACAACCTAACTCTAAAATCTGATTGGTTAAATGTTGTTATAGCACTAACAAAGATTTTGCTCTAGGAACATGTCCTACTTAGGTAAATTACATTTAACTCCTCTAACTAGCCCTGGTAAATCATGGTAAACCAAGGCAGTGTTTTGTACAAGTAGGTTCATGGTTTTGTCTTAAAAGCTGCTTTCAGATGGATCTGTGACTGGTTTAAAAAAGCAGACAAAAACAGGGATGGGCGGATGAATTTTAAGGAGGTCCGAGATCTGTTGAAGATGATGAACGTGGACATGAATGAACATCACGCTCTGCGCCTCTTTACGGTAACAGCAACAATTCTACTGCTGTAACCCGGTTAAAGGTTGATGTTTCAGTTTAGTGATAGTTTTTTCCTTGATTACTTGGTTGTCTGTTTCCACATCATCACCAGTTGGTTTTGAAATCTCACTTGATGTTACTAGATGTCACGTCATATTTTAAACCCATGCTTTATCCTCTTGTGCTTTGCAGATGGCAGACAAGTCCCAGTCTGGTACGCTTGAGGACGACGAGTTTGTGCTGTTCTACAAGATGCTAACTCAGCGAGAAGATGTGCTGCGAGTTTTCCAGGAATATTCAACTGACGGACAGAAGCTCACCCTGCAAGATCTAGAAGACTTTCTGCGAGAGGAACAGCTACATGAAGATAGCGTTCAGCAGTATGCCCTCGAACTCATCAAACGTTACGAACCATCGGACACGGGTAGCTACATTTACCATGAAGCATAGCTTATGTAGTTGTACTTCACCCACTCGTATTTACAGTTCTTGCCACGCCATTGATTCTTTTCCGCTGGTTCTCTTTCTGGCCTCTCCATGACTCCATTCCTGTAGCTAAGATGTTGCACGTGATGACGATCGACGGTTTCCTGATGTACCTAAGCTCACCAGAGGGCTCCATCTTCAATCCTACAATGGTGGAACTCTACCAGGACATGACTCAACCTCTCTGCCATTACTTCATATCTTCTTCTCATAACACGTACCTTCTGGAGGACCAGATCAGAGGACAGAGCAGCGTGGAAGGCTACATACGGTACACTTTTCTATGTTTAAACAGAGGAGCTCTGTGGATACATCAGTGCAGATCACTGGAAATGGCAAATTACGTTTTTAAACTATTTGAACTACTGTGATTCTGGGTTGCAGAGCACTGAAACGTGGCTGTCGGTGTGTGGAGGTGGACTGTTGGGATGGACCGAACGGGGAACCAATTGTTTACCACGGGCACACGTTCACCTCCAAGATCTTCTTTAAGGATGTTGTCTCCGTGCTGGGCAACTATGCCTTTAAAGTATGTCATGAACTCATTCATTCATTTATTCATTCTTTCTTTTTTTAAATTTTAGTATTGGTATGGCATGTATCTTTGTTGCATTTCAATGACCATGGTGATACCACTTTTTAGGTCCTTTTTTAAGTTATCGTCTAATAGGCAACGTGTTTGCATATAGTGTTTATATTCAACAATAATACTATGTTATTTAAAATATACCACAGTGTCAAAATCAATGATTCCCTTAATATTTTATACTGTCATGTGTCTGTCTTTTAAATTGGGTTAGTGCTGTTTAGGGTTAGAGACCTTGTTGGGCTGACTTCGATCCAGGTCACCATGCCCCTTTTCTAAGGGTGTGTAATGTGATCTGGGGCAGTCGACCCCTGACATTAGTGTTTCATTTCACTCCATCACTTATTCACGCGCTCACATACTCTCTCTGCTTTGCAGACATCACAGTTCCCTGTCATCCTGTCCATTGAGAACCACTGCAGTGTGGAGCAGCAGAAAGTCATGGCCCAACACCTCATCCAGATTCTGGGAGATCAGCTGCTGAGAAGCACCTTAGATGGAAAGATTCCTGCCAGCCTTCCGTCTCCAGAGGTGAGTGTGTGTTCAGAGTATGATGACCTCTCCAGGATCCGTTCACTTTCTCCATTAGTTCACCTGGACAGCAGCCACATGAATTATTAAAGCAAACAATAATACCCCCCATGCATTCAACCCTGCTGAAAAGACCAGCTTAGTCCTGAATGAATTTTCAAGCTGGCTCAAACTGGTTTATGTTGGTTTGTGATAGTCTAGCTGGTGGACCAGCATAGCCATTTGCCACCAGCTTAAACATACCTGGTGAAGCTGGTTGACCAGCATGTTCTTCTGACTATGGAAGTCTTGCTGGTTGAGATAGTTGACCTAATGTTTTATGAGAAGTGACTAAGCTAGTCTTTCAAGTATCACTACACACAAACAGTATGAAAGCAGGTTCTAGAATATTCTTGGTTTGCATCCATTCAAAATGGATGTTACATGTTTGTATTAGTCAAGTGATTTGTCAGAACTTTCTCTAGTGTGTAAGGGTCCGAATATGTTAGTCAGTATGTCCTCATTTTCAAAAATGCTGGTTTATGACCAGTACAACTTTTATTGGTGGCTGTAGGTGGACGTGATTCTGTGTTTGTGCGTTTTTAGGATCTGAAAGGAAAGATTTTGTTGAAAGGAAAGAAGATTGAAGGTTTAGAGGTTAAAGTGAATGGAATGATGGATGATTCTTTGACGGGAGAGGTGAGCGATGAAGAGGAGGCTGCTGAAATTGATGACGAACATCACCGCAACAACAGCATACGGCATAGAAGCAAGGTACCGCAATATTCAGTCCCTCCAAAAGTCCACATCCACGTCCCTGCATGTCCACATACTTCTCCATGTATCGTACCTCCAGATAGAAGGGAGTACAATTTCTTACTTCAACAAATTGGTCAGGTTCCAGCTGGCTGTAAAATATTGAAAGTTGGTCTTGTCTCACTGATAGTCTATCAGGTCTTCATCAGAGCTCTGAGGTTCTGAGCCCTCAAGCAACAGTTTCGCTCTGCGTGCCACAACATCTGTGTTTCAACATCTGTGAAAAGTTCAGATGTGTTAAAGTAGAAGCAAAAATGTTGGTGTTATAGTCGGTTGCTGGTCTTAGAAGGTTTAAGCTAGTTTATCTGGTTTTCCAGCCTGGCCAAGCGTGGTCTCCAAGACTGACCAGCTAACAAGTGTCTAAAACACCTTTAAAGCCAAAGCAGACCAAGTGAGACCAGCATGACCCTTAACCACCAGTCTTGGTATTTCTTGCAGCAAGACATGAAAGTGAGAACAGTTTCTGTTCTGTTTAGAAATCCAAGCAGCGTCTGTCTAAGGAGCTTTCAGACTGTGTGGTTTACTGCAAGAGTGTCCACTTTACCGGCTTTAAACATTCACGAATCGCCTCCAAGTTTTACGAGGTCTCCTCCTTCACAGAGTCCAAAGCCCGGAAACACATACGGGAGGCAGGTAAGAGAAACAGGATTCTGACAGCTCATAAAAGCTCATGAATTATTTTCAGACAATTATATTGCGTTACTGTGTTCCTCACGGTACCCCAGGAGCAGAGTTTGTCCTTCACAACGCCCGTCAGTTGAGTCGGGTTTACCCCAGCGGCCTGAGAACTGACTCGTCAAACTTCAACCCACAGGAGATGTGGAATGGAGGTTGCCAAATCGGTCAGTCAACTTAAGTCTTCTTGAAGGGATTTAGTTATCTATGAGATGTTAGTTTAGCTAGTTACCCATGTAAGGTTTCTTGAGAGTTTTCAATCTGGCTGAAAAATTGCTAGGTTGTAGGTGGCCACCAGACCTAAGTTTCCTAAGTTAGAAATTAGCTTATTTGTTGAAACCTGGTTACTCTTTAAAAGTTGGGGTAAATATATCTTTGTAACATCTCACCTCTTATCAATGCTTATTGTTTACTCTTGTCTCTTCGTTTCCCATCTCAGTTGCTCTAAACTTTCAGACTGCAGGGGTGGAGATGGATCTTAATGACGGTTTGTTCGGTCAGAACGGCCGCTGTGGTTACGTGCTGAAACCAGAGTTCATGCGCAACACGGAAAAGAGGTTTGACCCAGAAAACCCACAAAGCCGAGACGGGTACCGGCCGCTCAGATTGTCCATACAGGTACAGCAAACCTCGATTTCCAATGTTCTGGTCTTCTGTAATGTCTGTACATGATATATGTCCACATTTTCTGTCTCAGGTTATCAGTGGTCAGCAGCTTCCCAAAGTGAATATCAAAGAGGGCTCGATCGTTGACCCCCTCGTTCGGGTGGAAATTCACGGCGTACCGCTGGACCAAGCCAAGCAGGAAACTAGATACATCGACAACAACGGTCAGTTAGAACATATAGGCGACGAGTCTAGACTGAGAAAGTCTAGACGCGGTTAAAACAGAGATCTAGTTGCATTCAAGAGATTAAACGAACTTAAGTTGTTTAATGTTGTTTTAAACAAGTGTGCCCTCGAAAAATGTCTGTGTACAGCTAGTAAGGTCGTTGTGTAGCAGTTTGGTATTTTAGCTAACAACAAGGCTAACTTAGCTAACAACTTAACACATAAGCTAAGCAGACATCATTTAAGTTAGCTTAAACACTGACTTTATTTTTCATATACTAAATTTTTATACTAATGTCACACCATAGAACAATGATGTTACCTCATGCCCCAACTGTCATATAAACTCTTCATTGGTCTCTGCAGGTTTTAACCCAGTGTGGTACGACACGCTTCAGTTTAACATCCACGTGCCTGAGCTCGCTCTGGTGAGGTTTGTTGTGGAAGACTATGACAAAACGTCAAAAAACGACTTTGTTGGTCAGTTTGCCCTTCCTTTTACCTGCATTCAACCAGGTGCGTCGCATTTGTACCGAAATGCATCAAAAATTCATCTCGCATTAAACTGTTTTCACTATCAAGCATTGATAGTGACTGTTTTGACTGTTAGTTGACTGTTTTTTCTCCCCTGCAGGATATCGGCACATCCATCTCCTTTCTAAAGACGGCACGAGCATCCCTCCCGCCTCACTGTTCGTACACATCCGGATTACTAAACTAACATAACGCAAATTTAAATTGTTTAAATGTGTTTTGAAGTGACACGCATGAAATGTTGCAAAACAAACATGCAGCAATATCAAGTCTTCCCACAATCACTTATTTACAAAATGATGACATCACAATAAATATAATTTAATTGTATAAAAATGCATACATCACAATTTTAAGTACAATTTGTGTTTCTAATTTAGTTTAATAAATTATGCCAAATGTTTTGTTATTTAACGACTTTAATTTGTGTGACTGCAGAGGAGCTAAAGTATATCTAAGCATCACTAGCATGAGTCGTACGTTTTATTTTAGCCTAAAATCTTTTTAGCTTAAATTTTTGGTGTGAAATATCTCGTATCTTTTACAATACAAGGCAATTTTTGTACTATGCTTTAATGTATTTCAGGATTATTTTGAAATCTAAATAGATAATAAATAGTAATAAATCTTATTTAATAATAAATGTTTTTCTTGTTGGACTCTTGTTGCCCTCGTCCAACCCCCAAAAAATGAGGGAAGGTGCAATATGACATAAGAGCTTTATTTCAGGAGCTGTTACAGTGCTGTGTGGGCTGTAGGTGTTTTAATGGGGTAAAGACATAATAAGGACAAGGGTTCAGTTACAATCTTACTGTGGCCCCGCAGTATCTTAAGGGCCCGACTTAGTTACACGGACACCAAAGGAGTGCTGTGAAAATTTACCCCATCTGTTTTAACCCCCACCGACCTCATACACCACTGGATATGTACTGTAACCAAATACATAATATTCAGTGTATCAAAATCACGATCCGATGAATCTGATCCAGACTAACAGATAATCCGTCTGATCATTTGTTATTTCAAATATATGCTGCTGGTTTTATAGTGTTATGTAAATTTTATATTTCTATGCTGAGGTCTAAAC
Source organism: Ambastaia sidthimunki (assembly GCA_036877625.1). NCBI lineage: Eukaryota > Metazoa > Chordata > Actinopteri > Cypriniformes > Botiidae > Ambastaia > Ambastaia sidthimunki. The sequence goes on from JAZGTK010020123.1 coordinate 6,526, forward strand.
ACCGTTTTTGTAACACGGCTTGGATAACTTTGAACTGCTTGCTTTGCTTGTACATATGTATGTATTTATGTGTATTTGCCATATCCATTAAAGAATAAAGATACTTTTTAAAGGATTTCCTGATTCTGTTAACCAAAGTTTACAGTAAGTTACAGTTTGTATAAATTTTACTTGCACCTAAGGAGAAAATAATTTTATTCTGGTAGTTTTCAGTACACATCTAGCTAACATTTCTAGCACGGGTCGGTTATTAGTATTATATTAAATATTCTGTGCACAATAAAAATTAACATTCACCAATGCATTTAAGTTTGAAGCGATGGGTTAAAGCGGAACCAGTTTTCAGGTACATTTCGACCCGGAACCTTTTAGATGTGACGCCAAACATTGTCAAACTGGACACGTGTGGCACTTCTGCCGCATTTTGTGAGTCGTTTATTACACAATAAAACACAAACTGAGACACAATGGTGGGGAAGATTAAACGGATCCGGCAAAAGCTGCATCACGGCGCTGTGAAGGTGGAAAATGAGACAACAAGTCTCGAAAAAGCGCCGCAAACCAGTGAACTCACAAAAACAAACTCAACACAGATGAAAATAAACACACCTGACAGCAATGCAAAGGTAGGAAAGTTTGGTTATCTTGCGATTGTAGGTGAATAAAAGTGTATTTGTGAACTGTAATAACACAACAGTAGTTTAATGTCAGCGTTCATTTAATGCTTCGCATGCTGAGCGTGTCATTAATGGCAATAGTCGCTTCATTTATTTGATTTATTCCCAGTCGACCTGCTGTTAATCGTGTTATTATTATTATCCTCAGGTCTTTAATTTTCCCAGTGGAGTTTTTGCTGGGATGAAAATCTCTCCAGAGTCTTTAGTTCAAACTTTAAAGTTTGATGAAGCGTCAAATGTGACGGTGAACAAACAGCAGCAGCCGCCACCAGCTAAAGGTGAGATTTACAAACGTTGTCAAATTTAGACTCCCCTGCTTCTGATTGGTTTATACCTGGAGAGGCTGCTATCTGATTGGTCTATATCTGTAAAACCCGCCCCAAGACGTTTCCCAATCCTAACTATAGTAAGAAAAAACAGGGGAGTCATCATTTCACAGGGAGTGAGATTTCGATACAGTATTTCTGCGTCAATAACCAATTTGTTAATTGAATAATTGAATATGTTAATTTCTTGATATAAAATATTTTAATGCTTAAATCTTATTGTATATAATGCACACATGTGAATAATAGTGTAGTATACATACTGTGTTCTTATTTTACAACCGTATTTTTAAAAATGTTTTATAATAAATCTGTTAATATTGATTCATGCTTTTTTTTCCAGGCTCAGGAGAAAGAAAGCAACAGTCAAAGAAATTAAAAATGAAGGAGCGCAGAGAGAGATGGCTGAACAGTTTGTGTTATTTCCTCTACAGCTTTTACACAAATTCACAATGACACAAGCATGACAGTAAAGTTTGTATTTTCCTCTTTTCCGTCTCCAGAGATCAATGCCATTAAACTGGAGCGAGAGCAGCAGGTGGCACAGAAGCGGAGGAAAGCCACACCTGTCGTGGGGGACATGAGACCGCTGGCCGATGCACTTCCAGAGCTTTCCCAACTTATCCCAGCGCTGAAAACTCCTGCCAGTGTACAGCGGAAAAACAAAGTGTTAGTGCATAATGCATTTCCTTACAGACAAACAAAAACATACTTTTCTTGTTTTGAAATTTTTTTGTTCCATGTACGAATTCCACATATATTTTTACATATACACCCACATGCATTTATTCCTATTTGTATATAATTTATTTTAATTTCATTCACTTATTTTCTGACTGTTCCCCACTTTTGTGTAACTCAAAAATATAATTTGTTGGAGGAAAATCTTTAACAAGTTGTTTGTTTATAGAATAAAAGTGTTATTTTTAAACACATTTGTCTGTTTTGTCTTAGTTTGGTTAAGAAGAAGCCAGAGCCTACAGACTACAGCCAGATGAATCCAGCCCAGAAACGAAAGCTACTGTAAGATAAAACCTTAAACGTTCACTAACGTTTAACTAATGTTTCTCATTTGTCAGACTTGTATTTAAAATGCAGAGTTTGATGGGAAAATCTGGTGACATCTGTCAAGATATTTACATCTCAAGTACATAAAAACACAGACTGTATCATTTAATGTGCACAGATTCGTGAAGTGGAATTTGAAACGGGTTGTTTTGTTCTGATTCTAGCGACGATGAAACGTCTCGCTTCAGTGAGGCCATGAGAAACCCCGCCTTCAAGACCAACCCCTTGGACGTGATTGGAGAACATCTACGAAAACGACTCAGACAGGAAGATGAACAGAGTTGAACGTGACCCGTGAGCGCCGCCCTATGGGTGGGATGCAAAAACTGTACCTGATGTGTATGTCAGCTGTGGTACCCCAAAACAAACAGATACAGCCAACAAACTGCTGGTTTGTTGTTTACATGATACAGTATGTTGTACTGTAACACGTGATGTAACCATATGGACACTTCTAATGATTTTGTTGCCATTTTTGACACCTTCACTTGAGCTCTGTGATTTAATAAACATGTCTTAAATGAGATTCATTATCTGCCTCTGTGTTTTATCAGTTTAATTATCATGTTATCAGATGTTTAATGAGATGTTTTCACACAGTCTGGTCCACAAGATAAAAGTAAATGAAGTGGAATAGAATTTTTTTTTTTTTTAAACAATATTTTATTTTCAAACAATATTGTACAAGTTTGGATGACAATTCAGTATTTTGTTTTAAACAGGTTATATATATAAAAACAAAAAATATATATATACAAAAAACTGTAAACCAAGAAAAGAGAAAGAAAAAAATAAATAAATATATAGATAAAATAATATGGCACAAAGACATCATCAAAAAAAAAAAAAATTCAATGTCCTTCTTGTAAGTGGAATAGAATTACTCTGAATATATTTTATTATTATTAGTAATGTTTGAGCAAAATCCATTTAGAAAATTCATTTGACTTACTCAAAAATCAACCCCGAGGAACCTGATATTGTGTGTTTTTATTGATGGACTAACGTGACAGCTAAAATATCCTTTTATTTTGAATAAATTTTAATTATTTTACATTTATAAAACATTTTACAGAACTGTTTAACATGATCACAAACTCGTTTAATATAATATTCAAGCGTTGATTCTGCCTCCATCTAGCGGTCACTCGCGGTAACTGCAGAAATCCGCCCAGTGCTGGAGGAGGGAAACGTCACCATTCACGCGCAAAGCGTGAGGGGCGTGGCCTGTCCGTTCTCCTCTCCTATTGGTCCAGATCCAGGAAGTGTGTGTGCGCGTCAGTTTCCGCAGTTATTTGAAACCGTAAACAAAGTTGCGTTTGTGCGTCTCTAAAATGTCAAATGAAAGATTTTAGCGATTAGTAATAATTCAGCATTTATCGACGGATGCTGAAGGTAAAGTTTAGATTCTACTGGTTGAATAAACAGATGTAAATTTAATTAGTCAGATGCGTTTGGAGCAACTCTTTGTCTTTCAGTGTTTATTATATTCAAATACTCTTGATTTTGAATGATGTATTATTATTTAGAATAAAATGTTTCTTATTTCATATTTAGAGAAGGTGCAATATAATTATATATTAAAAAGTGTTATTAATTTTTTTTTTATAAATATTCAAATTTCTCTCTCTATATATATATATATATGTTTGTATATATATGTATGTATATGCATATATGTATATGTATGTATATATACATATATATGTGTGTGTGTATAGAGAAAGAGAGAAAGTACCATAGCATTACCATTATGAGCAGTTCTGAGCAGTTGCATGTTACTGCAGTTACTGTATTTGTGTTTATATGTGTTTTCTGACAGGACATCAGGATGGAACGGGTGAGTCTGTCTTCATCATGTTGGATGTTTCTGTTGTGGGCTGAGATCTGGGCTGGTGCAGTAACCTGATCTGTGTCTCACCTGCTGTGAATGGAGAGATAGATGGAGAGCAGAGAACAGAGACAGGCGGAGAGAAAAGACTCAGTGTTAACACTCATGTGTGATAGATTAGTTAACATGAACAAACAGTCCAGAGATAAAACATACGTGTTTCTGTGGACTTACAGCCAGTTTCAGGTACTGACATGTTTAGATGTGAGTGTTCTGTGTGTTATTAACATGAATTATTTTCATAACACTGTGTAATATATGCGATGCCTTGCATTGGTCGCATTTAACACGTGGCTGCAGCAGGAACAGAGAGAATGGGACGCAGTAAACAGGTTGTTGCAGAATCATGGATTCAAGCCTGTGAATTTTGCGGATCCAACAGAGAATAAAAACCTCGCAGGTAATGTTTGTTTGACTAAACACTGTGGTTGATTTTGCATTTTTCCTTTTTTATTATTTTAGATATTCAGTTGTTATGTGGTTGTTATTCTTGTGCAGTTGTTGATACAGTGATGTTGTTTGTAGAGCTGGTTCTGTTGGACCGGAACTCCGCGGCTGATGTCCGGCTCGTATTGAAGACTATGATGTCAGATTCCGAGAGAAGACAAGGTCTGATTCAGGAA
>JAZGTK010020125.1:0-11110 GCA_036877625.1 Ambastaia sidthimunki
TCTAACCCATGATGGTTACCTGGCCTGGTTTATCACAGCCTGGAACAGCAGCGTCCTCACTGTGACCGCTGACATCTGATTGGACACCATTAGTGTCAGCTGATCCATCAATGAGGTCAATGGCACGTTCCTGAAGAGCTACATACATACATACAGAATACTGTATCAATGTCTCAGTAGACTTCTCATGCAAAGATTTTTGCAAATGAATGAAGAATATATGCCTCACAGGCATGAGCTTGTCTTACCTGTCAGTTTCTTCTGCAGGGCGGAGTTTTCAGCCTGGAGCCGCAGGAGCTCAGCATCCACTGGACCAGAGGCGGGACTGGGGGCGGGTCTTTCCAGACCTGGACCCTCCCTCAACCCTTGATTTTCTAGCTCTAACTGCTCAATCTGGGAACATAACTGCACCAAAATGGGACAATGAGAACCAAACAGAAAACTGAAGAAAAGGTTAAAGCACTTACGTTAAATGTGTTATTTGTCAAAATTGTTCTTCTGGTGTCAGCACCTTGGACAGCTCTTGCATGAGGGTGCTGTTCTGAAGTCTAAAATCATCCTCCTGACTGTGTAACTTCCCCTGCAGCATCTTGTTCTCAGTGAGTAAAGCCTCCACCTCCTTTACAAACAAACAGAGGCAGGATCAGTACAAGACACGTCCAGTCCTCACACCTGTCTGGATATCACGTGATTACTGAGAGCAATTCACACCCAAATCAAACACTCTTCAGAACACCTCACCTGTGCTTTCTTGCTTTTATTCAATGCCTGTGAATTCAAATACAAAACAAATCAGCACAAATCAGATGGATGATCATTTGAATGCAGTGAAATGCTGTTTAGAGGCAGAACATCCAATGACAGACGCAGCTGCTCTGAACATCAGAAATGTTAGAATATTCGGTGTTTGAGCGTTGAGTGAAGCAGCAGGAAATGACATCATCTTTCCCCGACGGGCTCAGTTACTGTAGAAGTGTGAAAAAGAATAACTAGAGCAAAAACAGCTGAAATGGAGTCCATTAAAACAAAGAAAAGCACAAGCAGAACATTTACAGGGTCTTGTGTTGGACAGAGAGTGACCAGCAGTACAGCTTGAGCTCTGTCTCATGTTAATGACCTGCTGAAGTCTGTACCTTCTGTGCTTTCACATAATCTTTCTCCAGCGCCGAGATCTTCTGACGGACACTGTTGAGCTCTACAACACAGAGTGGCAGAACTTATACAAATATTTTTTATAATGCCCTATTTTGTCAACTCAACACTGTAGGTCTGTTTATTTTGGTAAGCAGGTTAATGTACAGACAACCAATAACTACCAAACAATAAACCCCGGCAGATAAGCCTGTTTAACCATAACTGACTGACTAGACTGTATTAAATCGTGTCTGTGGCTCAGTGTCTTGAATAAGTGATGGTTTACATCTACAGTCTCACCTGCTGTATTTTTCCGGAGCTCATCTGATAACTGGTAGTTTTGGGTTCTCAACTCCAAGAGCTGAGCCTGAGGAAACACATTAAAAGATTTACAACATTACAGTGTTGGCTAGATTACTGGTTATGAAGGTTACTGTTAACTAACACACAAATCCCTGTATATATGTAATGCATATAGTGGTTTAGCAATGGTGACCACCAAGAACACAACAAATAACACATCACCACAAAAACAAAACTTATAAACCATTGTCTGTATATGTAACACATCTAGATAAAATTATGATTCTCAAGATGTTTTCAGGATAGTCTCAAGAAAGGGTTTGTTTACGTAATGAAAACGTACGTCTGTAGAGAACTGTAAACAAGAGCCTGGAAATAACATGACATTTAATTCCACTGCCAGGAAATATAGTTTTAATTCAGAGCTGTAACATTTAAAGATCGATAAACAAACATCTGTATGATGTGCTAACGTCACCACTGCTAACTAATCACACATTAGCCGGCTAACATGCTAAACATTCATCTCTTTAACAAGTCAACTTTGTGTCATTTATCCAGAAGGTGGTTTTATTGACCCCAAAACTAACTGCATGTATTAAAGACCTCTAAAACATTCATTTCATTATTTCTCATGGCTGATAACAGTTAGCTCGGCGCTAGCGGCTTAAGCTAACAGAGTAAGTGTCCTTTCAGCGGATGACCATCCTCATCTCACAGCCCCCAAACAAAGACATTTTCACATATTAACAACCAGATACTCCTAAACATAACAACTGTTTGATATGCTGGTGATACGTTTTAAAAAGCGACGCGGTTTGTACCTGCATGCGATGAAACTCCTCTTCCGATAACGCTTGCGCCATCTTCACCCACAGCACCACCGCCCGAAATAAACTGTCTCTGTAATGTTAGTGTGTTTTCAGCTGCGTGTGAACACAAGACGTGTCATGATGACATGATCATGACTGAAAGTACAGCTGCAGGACGCATGTTTGTTGACACACACACACACACGTGTGTAATAGCAGCACCTGTCCTGCAGGTGACGCTGCTGGACCACGTGACAGAAAATCTCATCAACTCTAGCTGTTCACACAAACAGCATTTGTGTGCATATGACACTGAAATGAAAGCAGCTTTAAATCATTATATTCCAGGTTATAATGCCTTCTTTAATGTTAGACTGTTGTGCACTAATAGATTTCAATAAAGTCTGAAATGAATTGTACTGTGTAGTTTAAACATTAACTTCAGGAACACCTGAATGTCACAAGAACAGTTACTCATTTAGAGTCAATATTTATACAATAGGATTTAATGTGGCACACATGTGAGAATTCTTACTGATTATAACTGTTGCTGATAATAATCTGATAAAATTCAGCTTTTAAACAGATGTTATGAAAGTGCACAACAGCACAATGGAATTAATGGAAATAAATTCCCTTCACTATACTGTACTACACTGTACTGTAGCCAGACAAACAAACAAACCCCCTACATTTACATGTAAACTCAATAATCCCTCTAACACAAGCAAAAAGGATTGAAATATTGATGTTAAAACATGAAACCATTAAACATTTAAACTGAAAGAGTAACTGGTTTGTGTCCCAATATCTTTATTATGTTTTGATGATAGTCTCTGATGGAGACAGGCACTTCCTGTACAAATCTGCCAACACATTCTCACTTCTGTTCAGCAGCAGAGGAAATACGACAATAACTGAATGTACAGAAAAGGCTGGTTTCTGACCATTAGGTTTTAAATGGGTCAAACAAGATGAAAACTCTCCAGAAATCTCTACTGAGTGATGATCCGCACTCTGCCTGAAAGTCCCAGCTTCCTCTTTTCTCACTCAGGAGTCTGTTACCAGTGTCTCATATCCTCCTCTCAGTGGCCTCTATCTTTAAAGATCATGCACTTCTTCTACTGATGTTACACAATGGATCTCTGTGGCTCTTTGTTACATCTTATTCTGGAATCCCAGAAGAATCACATGATGATGAAACTGTGTAACAGGATTTATTTCTGAAAGATTTATATCTCTGTGGTTCATGGCTGTGCTTGCTGCAGTGAGTTTACAAGTAAGCATAAAAAATGAAGCTGAATAAACAGTAAAGCACAGTCAAAAATGTGTAAGATATACTTCATATGAATTAATGGATATTCATGAGGTCATCTATAAAACATCCAGTTTTGATAACCTGTGTTTGATTTGAAGTGTTAATGGACTGATAACTTAAAACCATAAACTAAGTAAAAATGTGCACAAATAACGTCATTGTAAATACATCACTTACTTCTGCACCTATTACACTGTAAACTAATAAATACAGAGTGTGTCTAAATCAGGGTGAATCAGTATCATGTACACTAGTTAGGACTTACTACACATTTGGACACTGTTTTGGTGCGATATGGTTACGAACTCATATTGTAAAACGTCTTTAAATTTGTAATCGTGTCATGAATGACCTTTGAACTCACGCTGTCTGCAGAGATCTCGATCAGACGAGTTACATGTCAAGCAACTAAATACGACGAAACTGGCTTTACCATGCAAATACAAAACACGTCATTTTTATTTACTTTATACAACTATTATTTGGGTTTCCAGTGATGAAGTGAGTTTAGCTTGTTACACGTGAGTTGTTGTAGGACTTTGGCTGCTGTCTCAGGTTTGTTATATTTAAACATAAAGGCTTGTTATTTTAAACAAACCATAAGTGAGGTTATTATTCAACAGGTTAACGGGTTGTACTTTCGTACTGTAGTTAAACTCTTTCGCTAAATCCTAAAATCTCACGTGTTTCATTGCAGTGACGTCATTTGGCGGAAGCTGTGGTTACCATGGTACATTTTCTCCGCTTCACTGCTAAACACGGGAGAGTTCGTCCATTTCCAGATGATTAAAGTCATATCAACTACAGACCTACAAAAAAATACTTAAGTACTTACTTAAGAAGTTCAGAAGAAGTTTACACGACTACAACAGGTGAGATCCTGACAGCGGATTGGCTGGAATACTGAAGTGGGCGTGGCCGGAGCTCATGATTGACTCCACGCTTTGAGAAGGTGTTAGAGACACGAACAGATCTGAGATCAGCAGAAACTTCCCGTGTCTCTGAACAGCTTTGTGAAGAAGGAAACAGTTGCTGTTGTTGTCGGACGCCTCATGCGTGTGTTGTGAAGTTTGTATTAATGATGCTGATGAGAGGGAGCATCTGCTGATGGAGTCGCATCTGCTGATGGAGACGCACCTGCTGATGGAGACGCACCTGCTGAGGTTCGTGGAGCGGGTCCGGTGCTCGTCCGGAGATCAGCTCATCTCCACCCAGTTCAACGTGAGTCATTCATACAAACTGACTGCTTATGTTAACTTGTTTGTTACTGGCAAAACTTTAAATTATGTGCAACCATCATTAACAAACCTTTACTGTAACGATTAATACATCAACTGTCAGTATATATCAACAGAACTGTCTGTTTATATCAACAGAACTGTCTCTATATATTAAAGCTGTACTGATAAACTGTCAGTCAATTTATCAGTCACTGCTAGATTGTAAGTCAAACCATCTGCTAAATGCATAAATGTAGCTCTATGTTTGCCATACATTTTACTCATTTGTTCTCAAAGTGATTTTGTTGAATATATAAATCGGTTCACACAAGGAGAAATGTTGAAGTATATTAACATGTTTTCAAGTGTTTTCAGATACATTGTAGAGTGAGACACTCTGTATAATTCATTCCTGATCAGTCATGTAAATACCAGAGTAATACCATCCTTAAAATATTTAAATTTAACAAACATGATATAATCTTTGTTAATGAAGACATTAGAGTTGTTTTACTGTTAGTTTGCTGCTTGTTTGTATGTATTTTCATGCAACTGAGGTGACAACCTGGATTAGACTTCCTGCAACAAATTCCTTCATAGTCACTTCTTTACAATTATAACTAAGGATTCTCTGAATTTAAGGGGTTTGTTGCATTAGTCTGATCACCAGTATTTGCAGTATTATTTCAGTACATCATTAGACGTGATCTCTTTTAAACCAGCTGTTATAGAATTAGCTCTTAGTCTCGTGACTCATTTCTTTAAAAATATTATTTTCTCTGATCTTATCACTCATCACTTATCACTCAGTTTGTTGTTAAAAACCTCTCACAGAGTCTGCAGAAAGCATCTGAAACTCTTGCCTGCAAGACAACTACAGCCAATGCAGCAACAAAGCTACAGAAATCATGAAGTCTCCACTCAATTACCTTCTGTTCAGCCTCACAGATCAGTCGAAGTTTCCAGCGGTCTGATGGCTAAAACCAGAAGATTCTGTCCGGCCATCAGACTGCCTGACACACTTATTACATAACCTCTTACCACAGTCAAACTGCACTGTATACCTGTTCAGTTTGACTGTATAACCGCGTGACAAACGAATCTTCAGTCACACCGTCTGCTGTCGGTTACTTTATTGAGCAGTTTTAGCAGAAGTGTTTGTTGTTGTTTTTTACTCATTCATTAGTGAAAGTAAAAAAGTATTTGTGACACATGCAGGAGTTCCTCACTGGCTTTCTGAACGTCAGGTGTGTATGAACTACAGCCCAGCTAACAACTTTACGTTGTAAAAGCATTTTCCTAATGTTTCCATTAGTAACAAAGAAGTTAAAAATGATACTTTGAATGTTGTAGGAATTTGAGAAGGTTCTCTGTTAGCTGGCAGGCAGCAAATAGAGATGAAACATCAGATACTGGAGGATTTGGTGAAAACACAGAAGTGGCTTCATTGGCTGAGACTCAAACACATATTATAGTGAAAATACAGCAGCTTCTGCTTTCAGAAATAGAAGTAAAAGAAGCTTTAGTCATAAAACACGACCTGCTTCTCGGTCCTGACTCTACAGCTGACCCGGATGTGTTCTCTGTGAGAAGATCTGAAGTTAAATAGCGTTTGGAGTTTGTGTGGCATAAAACAACACTTTTCTAAAGGGTTAAATTCTGACACATATAGGCTGGTTATATGTGTGTTTGGTCAGAGCTGGGCAGGTTTGTGTTTACAGTAATCTGGTCTTGAACAATTCACCAACCACATCCCTCAAATAACCGGCACGATACTGCTTTAGGCCTCTGAAAGGAAACCACCGTTAAGCAGCAGGACACCACCTTGTGGTCTGATGATGAACTCACCCATGAGTGAGCTGTAGTCCTAACAGATGTTTTTAATATGTTACGTGTGTGTTCTCCCTTTTTGCAGGTAGTGCGACAGAAGAGCTTGTCGATGAAAGACGACTATGGCCTGACCACACTGGCTGGAGGAATGAAAGAAAATGTGAAGAAAAACCGCTATAGAGACATACTGCCCTGTGTGTACAGTACTGTTCTTCCCTTAATTACAACATTAATGTATATCGGTTCCTCTAATTGAAGTTAATTGAAATTAATTGAAAAATTTATTGAAATGAATGCAGTTTTTTTTTTTAAGTGACAGATAATATGGACTTCTTAACAATTTTATGTTGTAAGAATGCTTCTGTAATGTTTTCATTAGATATATTATTTTGGATTGGACTGTTTTTTGGACTGTTTAAAACATCTAGTTTTTTAGCTGTTTATTAACGTTATTATTGGTTATAAGAACGTTATTCAGACCTTTATTCACTGCTCTTTAAAGATGATGATACAGTGATGCTAATATATACTTCAGTCATGGTCCAAATTATTTACATTACTGCAAGATATCCTAAAGAATGCTGTAGTGCTATATGTTACATACATCTGTGATCCTAAAATCAATTTAAATTATATTAATATAATTTTAAACACTGCAAACTATAACCAACATACATGTTTCACATTATAAAACACACAGAAATAGAAATGAAACAGATATTCAAACTTGCATTTGTGTGTTTTCCTGGGACTCAAGCCCATGACCTTGTGTTATCGCAGTGCTCTGCAGAACTGAGCTACATAACAAAACCAGTACGCACAAATCACAAATCTCATCGGCTTTTAAACAGGAAGTTTGTGACTCAGTCTTTCACTACAACGAGTCTCTGTTGCATCATTGTAAATTCATTGTCATCATAAACCAAATCTGTTAAAACATGTCACCTGTAGTTACTGTATTTCATGTTTTCTCTCATCACAATGTCCTTAAAATGTGTCATAATAGCTCATAATTGAGCCTGTAAATTGTGCAGCTCAGTAAGTTATGATGTCATTCACACTGATGAGAGAATAATGATCATAAAACAGGCAATTTCCCTCTTTTTTTCTCTCTTTTATACCAGATGATCAGACGCGAGTGTGTTTGACTCCGACCACGTCTGAATATGAGTCTGATTATATCAATGCCAGCTTCATCAAGGTACTGCAGCCGTTTGACTTTAAACTCTGCATTTCCTGTTGGCAAGGTGATGCAGGTGATGTGATGGTTGCAGGCTGTATTGCAATGGCTTTGCAGTAACAATGATGTCATGAAGAATGATATCATGGTGATTTTTTTGGGGATGTATGAGATCACTTTAAGTTGACACGGGTGTTTCAGCAGAGAGACCACAGGTGTAGGTCATGTAGATGTGTAGACATGTTCCACTCATGTTTAACACCCGCTTGCTTACACGTGTGCACAAACTTACAGACAGATGTTCTTGGTTCTTCTCGTCTTCTTCAGGGAGCATCTAGAAGCAGGACATATATCGCCACTCAGGGTCCTCTGAGCAGCACGGTGGTGGACTTCTGGCGGATGATTTGGCAACACAATGTTAAGGTGAACTTTGAAACTAGAAGCGTATTTAATTGTTCTGATAATTGCACAATATGTTGCACAGAATTGATCTAAGTGATAAATTATAACCATTGCGTTCTTGAACTAAAACATTGACTTTGGTTTGATCTGTTCTGATAGGTCATAATCATGGCTTGTAGAGAGTTCGAGTTGGGAAGGGTAATATATAAACTTTGTAATTTAAACTGCTTTTTTGTTTCTGTTGTCATCTGTTTAAAACACACAATTGCAGGTTACCTTACATACTTTTAATTACGTTAAATGAAGCTGTTAATATGTTGTAAATAAAATGGCCTTTCACAGCGTTCAACTCTGTTCTTCAGAAAAAATGTGAAGTCTACTGGGCCTCAAACACAGAAACATCCATTTTTGGTCCCTTCACTGTCTCCACTGTAAGTTACTGTGAAACATCTATAAACAGTGTTTGTGATTCATGTTCTCAGCTGGATGTTCATGTCACGGCTGATGTTCCCTGATGCTGCATGAAACGCATGTTCTCCTCAGCGGTTTGATGCGTGTAGTTTGCACATGCTCAGCTCTGATGACTGTAACTGTGTCTGCAGCTCGAGGAGTCGCATCCAAATGAAGAAGTCGTTGTTCGGAGGCTGGTGGTGAAATACAGTGACGTAAGTGTGTTCAGTGTGCGGCGTTCAAACTGCATTTAGACGTCATGTCACAACACTGATATTGTCTGTTGTCAAAAACCTGCTGGTTACAACCAAATGAGTTCTGATGCAAAAGAAAAGCCACAAGGATTTAGTTGTAGTTTCACAGCTGAATTTTTCCTTAAAACACAAAAACTCTGCACTCCTCTTGTGAGTTTTTGTGTTGTTTTATTAGAAAAATCTGTCAAACCACAGAATCTTTTACAGTTTATTCTGTTCTGTACAGCTTGTAAAACTCTGTTCTGTTCTGAAATGTTCCACATAAGGAACTGTTATAAGGAACATAAGGAACTGTTGTAATGCGTTCACTGTTTTCCATTTCACTCTGTGTTGTGCATTTCAATCTGATGAAGAAATGAAGAAATTCTGAGGTCAAAACCGTTCATGTTTCTGTACAGGAAACTCGTGAAGTTTCTCACTTCCAGTACGCAGCCTGGCCAGATCACGGAATCCCAGACGCACCGGACGGCATTCTGGAAATGATGGAGCTGGCTCGGAAAAAACAGGGCAAGCAAACGGATCCTATAGTTATCCACTGCAGGTCTGTGACACACACACACTCCCCCATCTTTGCCCATCAGCTCCACCCGTGACCCATTTCATGATTGCCTGTTTTTCTACACCTCTGACAAATGACCCATCTGTCCATGAAAATTTATCAGGTCGAGCCCGTCAGTGTTGGTCGGGTGCAGCAGGCCCGGCCCGTGTCTCTCCGGCTTCATGCATTTTAATGGCACTGTTTATATGAAGTGAGACATGTTAAATATTCAGCACCTGATGTGATGCTGGATCATCCTGATCATCGGTGATTCTCGTCCTGACCCTCTGAACTGAGATCAGAACTGAACTGTGTGTCCTGTTCCTGCAGTGCCGGCTGTGGCAGAACCGGCGTCATTTGTGCTATTGATCATGTCAATGATCTTCTGCTTACTGAGGTACAACATTTATGTTTTTCTGAATATTTATCAAGATCACAAGTACCATAATATTACCACCTGATACACGTGTTTTTGTAAGGTTTATTGGACATGCTAATTCTGGACATGTGTAATTTTTCCAGACAATAGAAGCGGATTTTAATATCTTGGACATTGTGTTGGAGCTCAGAAGACAGAGACCTTCAGCTGTTCAGACAAAGGTAACATCAGAAGATGATTTTTGTACTGCTAAGATAAAATGGTCTGAATATAAAGTACATTATTCTTAAACTAGACCTGAAATATCTATTCATCAATTAAAGAATCACTGAATGCTCAATGTTTTTATCCTCCAAAACACACGCACATGTCCATTTACCTCACCAGTCATATTTCACAGCTGTAATGCTTCTGATCTCATCTCTTACAGGAGCAGTATGGATTTGTCTTCCATACGGTGGCTCAGATGTTTGAAAAGGTCTTGCACATGCAAAACGATACCAGGGTAAGATGTAACACAAATAAGTTATTAATTATTTAAGCATTTAAAATGTAAGAGATACCAAAGAAATTAAAGTTCAGTCTTCAGAATTCATCACCATTTTGTTCTGAACCTGTATGATCTATATTTTTTGATTGAAATACAAACTGATGGTGCAGATTTCTATATAAAGACAGTGAATGGGGACTGGAGCTGCAGAGATAATAAAAGCACAGGTTTCTATATAATGACAGTGAATGGGGACTGGAGCTGCAGAGATAATAGAAGCACAGATTTCTATATAATGACAGTGAATGGGGACTGGAGCTGCAGAGATAATGAAAGCACAGCGTCTCATAAACATTCATGTTGTGCTGAGTTTAAATGTGCTGAACTGCAAATGAGATTTGAGAGCGACATCGAGAGGAAGTTTATCAGTCAATAATGACATAGATGTGTTACTGAATTAAGGTCTGACAACAGCTTCTCTTTGTCCTGTCATGACCTCAGCAGCCTTCGTCCCTTATTTGCTTAAATGTGAAAGGACTGCCAGGATATTTCACCGAATATCTCCTCTTGTGTTTCTCTGAAGTAACAAACTTGTGCTTAAATGATGACAGAATTTTTATTTTTGAGTGACTGTTGCTTTAAGAGTTTAATTTACAAAGTTGTATTAGTAAACATTTACTTTATATACATTTACATTTATTCATTTGGCAGATGCAGCGACAGTGAATTCAATGTATACTTTTTTTTTATCAGTACTTGTGTTCCCTGGGATCGAACCCACAACCTTTGCGCTGCTAACG
>JAZGTK010020126.1:0-11110 GCA_036877625.1 Ambastaia sidthimunki
AAGCAAACTATGAAAACACCTGAACCTGCCATGGTGTCAATTAGAGATAATGACTTTTTACTTGTTGCCACAGTAACTAGCTCTTGAGGCGATGGCAGATGGCTGTGGACGGTTTTATCCGCTTGTTTTTTTTTTTTACAAAGAACGGCTACCAAACCAAATTCTTTTTTTACCTCTTTAATGTATTTTTACCTCTTCACTCAGAGTTTGTACAGGGTTTAGGTTAGAAATTCAAGTATTATTCCATCACTTTCATCTGTATCTGAATCAGTTACTGTATTAAAAAGACATTGATTATAATTTTGAAGTTGTAATGTAATCTTTGTTGCATGTTACCTTTAGAATGAGTGGTGGGGGCCCAATAAGCACAAACGTCAATATTTAGTTTTGCATACTATAATATCTTGTTTATGCTATAAAAACTGCACTTACATATTTATTACAAAATATACATGAATCTATTTAGCTTTATATTTGAGTCAAACAGCAAATCAGTGTACTTGCCAAAGCCACTTTTTATTGCGTCTGGCGAATTGCGAGTGTTAATTTTGGACCCTTTTAACGGTAATTCTGCACAACATTAAAACAAAACCAGAGACATTTTGAGCTTACAATACACAATAAAAATGCTAGAGATTAACTGAATTTAAATTGTTAAACCATCTTATTTCCTTTTTTTCCATTCATCACTGGATGTTCTAGCATAATTTCAATGCATTGTATCGGAATGCTTAAAATTCAAGCACATTTCTAACACTGAACGTAAAAGTTAAAACCGAGCATTACCCAAAACCAGATACCCAAGGAAACAGTTAATTTGCTAGGTCAGAGGTGGAGATCCAAAAAGTATGTGTGTGTTTTTCTTGCTCGGTCAGACTCGCCTCTGGCTTTGGCAGTTGCGAAAACAGCCTTGAGGCTGCCAGAGGTTGGAGGGTTTTGTGCTTGCTCGTCCATTTTAAATGGGCAGTCAGACGGGGAATGCCATTAGCCCCATCTTGCCTGTACTGACTCAAGCATGGGCGGCAATAACCTCTGCCTCCATCCAACAGAAGACCCACAGCTATCCACCCCTGCTCTTAATGCAAATGGCTCTCAGTTACACCTAAAAAACTAATGTACTGTACTATTACACCAACAGATTTGACACAGTGTGTAATTTCTGTGGCATTAGTGGCAAATGGAGACCAGTTGCGTGAGTTTGTCCAAACAATGGAGGACGGTTTGGCTGAGCCTTATCAGAAAAATATATTTGTGCAATTCTGTATTGGTGCAGATATTACATACAGTGCAGCTTTAAATAGTTTGCTTACTGCTCAATAAAACAGACATTATAAAAGACTGTTTTATTAACGTGTTCACATCATTATGTATTGGGACTAACAACAACCTTTAAATGAACTGCTCCCCCTAAATTATCATCTATGTGGTAGTACAGCAAGTCTGACAGTGATAAACAGACGTTTAGTTAAATCCATTTGATGTCAGCTATTGTCACTGGTGTTTTGTTTGACGTGAGCATTTTCTGACAAACCCTGTGTACACAAAACCAGCTTAAGCGTCCAAAAGAGAAATGACAACCGCATGTAGCCGCAGTGTGTACAGGCTTTCAGGTATTGAAATTCACTCTAGTTCAATTCGAGAAGCTTTGCAGAAACTTAGTGATTCATATTCAACCATAAAGAAATCAGTGGACCATCATCATCTGATTCGCTGCAGGTGGCGGAGACACGGCCACATGTCTCCAACGTTCTGTTCCAATCTCAAACAGCATGATGGCAGTTGGAGACAACTAGCTTTGCGGACACAGCATCACACTTTCACGGTGCAGTGGTGCCCTGTGCCAACAGTGCAGCCAAGCAGAAGAGTAAACAGCAGTTTGAAGGGCTAGAGTGAGTGTTAGCGCGGGCTCCACTGGCCAGATTGCAGAGTGACCTCAGAAGAGTAATTCTAAAAAAAAAACTCTTACGTCAGAAAGAAAAGGTCAGCATTTATTCTAATGAGTTTATAGATGCATATGTCTGTGCATTGGTGTACCACAAGTCTTGGCTACCCCCCACAAACCATGAGGCCCGCCCACAACAGACGAAGCTGTCTAGATTTCTACACAGTTGGCAACAGCTACTGCAGACATCTTTGCATTGCAGTTCCATTACGTCAATTAGTTTGCATCTTCAGTTTTCTGCGCACATCAAACACTAAAAAAAACATATACTGTTTCCCACTATTGTAATTCCTCTGTAAATGTATTTTTACAAGTATACGCCTCTGTGTGGCATTAAGAAAATGTGCAAAGACACTGTATATTGACCACTCTGTTGCTGGGTATATTTCAAATTCAGTCGTAATATAATTGGCTCACAATGCAGCGAGAGTGCGTGGGTGTCTCGTACGCCATCGCGCCTTTGTTCGAAAAAGGTGAATGAAAACGTTTGGCCTGTGTTAATCTGAGGGGTTTCGGAAGCCCTCCCTGTTTGAATTTCTTTGACCCTGTTCTCCTCCACTTTTAAGTCCTCCCCCACCTACAGCGCATTTTCACAACCTCACGACTGGCACGGCCTCTCCCTGATGTAATTTTTCCCAGGATCTTTAGGGGCTCGAGTTCGGCTACACTTCCTGCAACGTTACAACCAACATACAATAGTGTCAAGGCACTGTCTGGCATTATTATTTACTCCCAACATTGTGGAACTCTCTGGGATCTCTGTTTTGCTGCAGTGCAAATCCTGTAAGTATTACAGTAGGGATGTCAAAATTACTGGAAGTAAAATTATTTTAAGACCAAGTCGATATTACAGATGCTGTAAGCTTATTGAATTTTCATTGAGCTGCCCAGAGTCTTGTAGAGTCGTCTATTAGATGTAAACAATTAAATGTAAAAGTTATTTTATGCTCTTCCCACATACATTGTTTTTAAGCAACATGTAACCATGAGACTGGGCAATGACAATTATGAACAAAAACACTGTTAGGCTTTCCAATTTCAACTTTATTAATGTATTAATGTATTAAAAATGTAACTAAAATGTATTAATATTTTGGTATAGTGCAAAAATCTAATTTCTACATTCTAGAAGCAACAAAATGAAACTTCCAAAAACAATGACTGTTCACCAAACACACACTCACTCCTATATCGATCGACAAAACTCCCCACCTCAAACTCCCACCCATGGTTAATGATGCTGGTTTAGGTGCTCAAACAAATAGAATAATGTTTTGTACCATTTACACATATGAGTGGCTTCGTTTTTTACCACATTGGTTTGAATTTCAAGTATTTTGACATTGGAAAACCTTTAGGTTTTTATTTTATTACTTTTATATTTATTCTCAATGTTTTGAGAAATATGCGTCAATAATTGTGACAATGTACCAGTAGTAGTACCAACCACTAAACCTTTGGTATCATAATAACCCTGCTTTACAACATCTCCTCAATGCAACAACCCACCACCCAGACAGAATACTCCCTCCTTCCCCAACACAACCAATCAATCTTCTTCATCTGTTCACCAAAGCTGCCCTCTCTCCCAGCCCACCTTACACCCATCGATTGTTCTAATGACTGATTCTGCTGATGTTTTTGTCATTTTGCAGATATATTTGTGAGCTGTATAAGCATTTAACACAAGGTTTGACAACAGAGGCGGTCAGTGGAGGGGTGGATGTTTGCAGGTTCTAGATTTTCCTGTAAGATATTGAAATGACAGGCAAGCTCTCTTAAGACTCAGGCAGGCATGCCGTCTGGATGACCTTCAGCAGGGTTAATTCACCATGCTTTGGACACCAGGGAGGAATGGAGTGGATGTGATAAAAATCTACTCTCAGACACGAAAGAATAAGGGCTGGGGAGAAAGCAATAAATGAATTAGGCCAGATAAACCACTGCTCTGACCGCACTTTGTGAGCAAGCGCTATGGCACACAGGGGCGGGAGACACTAAGTGCACTTCCAGCCATTACTGTGCCCAGCTGGGCAAATGAGGAACTTTACAGAAACGGTACAGCAATAATGCGACGGTTAAAGAAAATGGACAAAATATAACTGCCCACAGAGAAGTTCTTTAAACTGAATCTTTCGAACGCCAAAGACCTTAACAACATACAGTCTGAGGGGGAACAGTTTTTAGTGGTTCTATCATTAAAAGAGTAGTTATAAAAATAGATAACTATTTTTATAACTCAAATAGGAGTTAGGAGTCAAATAGGAGTTATATTAAATAATATCCTGGCTCTTCCTAGCTTTGTAATGCCATTTGTTTCCAACAGCATTACAAATTGTGTATAATGGTTTGATGCTCCAAAAAGCACAGGCATGCATCTTTAAATGTAATCCAAATGACTCCAATGGGTTAATATATGTGTTCTGAATATATTTATGAGAGAAAAAGATTTATATTTTGTGCTTACTTTGAGCAGTTTAAAAACCTAGCTGTATGAATAAGTACATCAAACATGGCGGCAGGCTGGATCCATGTCATTAACTTAATGACTAAATGTCATTGGTTTTCGTGTTTTATCACAGACACACAAGAACCAATGAGCCTGGACGTCATTGACATCCGCCATATTTGAATTTATGGCAGTGAACTACTCCTTTAAGACTGAAGTGGTTGTACGGTCACAAATAAAGGAAATCACTGGCTTTATCTTGAGTGAGACAAATGCATTTGGTTTTAAAGTTCAAGTTTAAACGAGTCTTTAAAAGAGTCACATCGCTAGGCTAAGAATTAATGTAAGAAAAGAGACAGGAAATGAATACATGCATTTGAACAATGCTTTCTTAAAAAACACTAATGAGGGTTCAACCTAATAACCATCAATAATAAATGAACAAAGGGATTAACGCAATAAACATTTATGCTAATTAAAGGAATAGTTCACTCAAGAAATGAAAAACCTGTCATCAGTTATTCACCCTAAATCTGCCAGTAGTTAAATAAAGTAGATGGGCCAGGACACTGTAATAAAACTGTCAGATCTGCTAGATTTTAAAACAATAAATAAAAAGACAAAACTTTTTTAGTAAAATCTTTCAGAAGAAATCCTTATATAATTGTGCTCTACACAACTGCTAGGTAAGCAGGTATTCCACCTCACCTCCTTTAATACAATGAGAAATCTGTATGGACCAATCAGCATTCAGGACCAGGACTATTTGTTTTCTACTTTATAATTCTCTCCAAGTCATGTGCACTTCCATTTTGAGTCAGTAATTAGTTAGGCAAACAGAAATTTTTATGGGCTGCCTTGGATATCTGTGTATCTCTGAGCCAAATGCTAATTTTCCTTATAAGCTTGTTCAATTTATCCAGTGAAATGCGGCATGAAAATTAATCAAATAAAGATTACTTCTTTCATATCAAATATTTTATTATACAATTCTAATGATCAACTTTATGTTGTCATTCAAATTCTAATTCAAACCCTGTTCGTTGATGGGCTGCAGAGGGATGATGCAATATTCTGACATCATACACTGCCATCCCATGAGCTCATGTTTTTCTCCTCTAACATCACATGAAATTACAGCATTTACGGCTACATATACAATATATACAAATTCATATTTCTGTCATTTATCTTACTTTTTTTGTACTGTTTAACAAGTTTGTACTGTTTAACAAGTAAAAATAACACAGTTATTGATTTTATGAAACCATTAAGTGAGTTTACCTGCTTAACGAATCAGACAACCAATGCAGTCTTTATATAACATCTATACAGCAAACCCTTATTCCACAATCTCATAGAAAATCTCATAATTGTACTGGGTAAATACTGTCTGCTATGGTTTCCAGCATGCTTTAACATCTGTCAACCCCAACCACTTACCCCAAAAATCATTAACCAAAAAAATCCACATACACAACTTGCTTACAATTGCAACTGCTGCCAGATTCTGCAGGGGAACTGAGGACAAAACATGTGGGATAAACGGTAGCTTTTGAATAAAAAAATACTAGCCAGTTTTATGCTGACTCAGGTGACCCGCTCTCGCCCTCAGAACACGCCCCATTACTCAAGCAATTGTCCGAGACAGACAACAGCATCCACCAATAAGTTTTCTTCAGAATCTGCCAATCATTTATCATTATCAATGTTCTGCTGTGTCTGGGGTTTAGTAAAGCTGAACTAAAGGTTTCTCTGTCTCTGTATGTGCGGATACAGTACAAGTGTTATTATGTTCCTGTGAGATGTACGGAATACCGCAGGAGCTTCTTTGATTTCATACAGCTGATCCTGTTCCACCACTCAAACTCAAATGTGCATGTACATACCTGCTCTTATTTCGTCATCGTGGCGGTTGCTGGCATGCATCAATCCTAAACTACACATGCAAACAAGTCTGACTGATATGGATTTTTGGATACAATAACAATTCCAATATATACATGAAAACACAACCAACACATCTATTGATACACTGATTTAAAAGACACATTCTTTATGAATCACACCAACTACAGTTGTTTACAAATTTGGGTATATAATGCAGCACTTTAATACTAAAACATTGTGTATTTGTATCACCCGTTATCTATTTTTTCTATCTTCTATTAAAGCTGATTTTATTAGCAGCTGCTAAAACATGCATTCTTTACACAGCAAAAATCCTGCTCACCATCTACAGTTTAATGAATTGTTATCAGAGAAAACAAAGTTTAATTTCACAACTCATAAAAAACTTTCCTATTTGTTTTGTAAAGTAAGTACTTATAAAGTGCTTTTATGTTGTATGTCTTACATATGAGACCAGACGCAGACTAATTACTGACTCAGCCCTGTCCGGGTGAACAGCATATGGGTCACACTTCATAAACACCCAAGCTCACGTGTCTCAATGTTGTGTGAAGTACCAAAAGACACGTTGGCGCAGGAAGGAAGGAATTTCACAGGCAAATGAATATTACGTCTTATCTGATCGAGTGGATGTGGCTACAGGCCTTAGCGAGAGAGGCAGGAATGATTGCTCTATCTAAACAGTCTTGCCCAGGCACAAACAAACAAGACATGCCCAGGAAACACAAACACACACCCACAAGGAATTCTGGGCATCTGACGGCCGCATTGTGTGAGGTGCGCGCGCTACACGCAGGGCACAAAAGAACTCAAACCTGACGCAGTGACAACACAGCCACGGCATTTATCAGCCCCGGCATGTCTGCTTGACAGCACCTCCCTACTCACACACACATTAATGCTGTTTCTATCTGGCAGTGCATGTGTGTGTGAGAGAGGAAATGAGCGGACACTGAATATGTATTCATTTGCATGCAAGCACATGAACTGAGTGTCTCTGGTGAGGCAGATAAGGCCTTCTTTCAACCACGTACGTGTGAGTGACAGAAAAAGAGCGAGGCAAAATAAGAAGAGAGACCCGTTTAGAGCCAGCAAAGGACAGGCAGCCGTAGGCAATTGTGGGACGGGCGCGTACGTACAAAGCAACCGCAACCAATGCAGACAAAAGCTAAGACGCATGATTATCAGAGCGGTGCTTTACCTGTAACTGACCAAAGCCAATATTACCCACAAAGCATCAGAATATACGTTTTTGGTCAAGTAGGACAGACACAGAATAGGTGTTAAATATGAAAAATCTAATTTTTCAGGAAATCTAATATTGAGCATCCCTTTCAAATGTAATATTAATATACAGATAGGAAATTAAATTAAAAAATAAGGTAACATACAGTTTTCTCAAGTAATTATTCAAGGGAAATGACTGCGTTTAACATCGTGCCAAGACTTGCATGTAAGCTTTTGACAGCAGCCATCTGTTAGTCAAACAGACAGTATTAAATAAACGAACAGTATTAAACTTCCAGTCTGTACTTCCAATACTCTACAAAGACAGATTTTTTGTGTATGTTTTAAAATTGGTACAGTAAACGCTAGTGAACTCTATGTTCAGTTGCAAAGATTTAGCTAATGGAAGCCAAATGCTTTTTCAAGAAGCTGCAGTGCAGTTAGCTCCTACAATTGTTCTCAATGACTTTTATCATCATCTACAACTAAAATGGGGTGCAACCACCACGGCCAAGTCTGTTGCCCACGCCAACAGTCACTGAGAGCAACATAGAAAAAACTGTGATTTTTCATACCGTTCTTAAAATCAGGAGAACCATTTAATTTGTGTGCATGATAGGGAGGACAGAGGGCAAGTACTGAGAGACCGGGCTGGGTTGGTTCTGTGGGGCAAAAACAATCTAGACACTTTAAATACAGCTTAGCAGAGTTAGCAGGATTTGTAGTGGGTCTTTAAGCGAGTCTGGGTGAGGGACAATAATCCAGGGGATGATGGGATACGTGAAGCGAGGATTGCCAGAGAGGTGGAGTTAGTTGTGCTTCTGGTTGAGAGAAGCTTAGAAAATCTTTCTCCGGCATCTTTTAGGCCTAGAAATCCTTCCTAGATTTGTTCTATTCTGATGTAGTGACTATGTACAAATAAAAACCAACTTCTGGGAAACAAATCTGTGTAATTATGTTAAACAAACACTTCAGAATACTTGTTTGGTGGATTAATCCAGAAGTTGTCAACTGTGCTTTATTTAGGTATCAACTTTGTCTCAGAGGTTTTGCATAGGAGAAAAAATTGCATAGGAGAAATACAAAATGAGATGAGACACTAATTAGACTGTTGTTCAAGAACATTATGGGTATGGAGCTGTAAAAGTAGTTTGGAGAGTATAACCTGATTGCAGACTGCAAATTTAGTTTGTGACTGTTGAGATTCCTACCGAAACTCTAATGAAGCAGTATATGTAAGATTTCTGGGTCCCTATTTCAGGAAAACAATCTTAGATGCAGGAGATCTATACAAAGGTTTTAATTGGCCCTACGTCTCATCTCATTGCTGTGTAGGAGAAACAATTGATAGTAAAAAAAATTGATCAGTGCTTTTTCTTTCTTATGGGAAAACACAATGAAGTTAGCCAAATGTTTAATAGCCCTGGTCAAGTCCCAGCTGGGCTAGTATGGATTAAAAGTACACTATCATATGAGCTGCAGTGTTGCACAAAGTTTCCAAAATTTGATCATATAGGTCAAGGCTGCACATTGGCTTGATGTTTGGTAACCCAGTTAATACAAATTTACCTGAGCAGGCGGTCGCAAGTAAACACATTTTGTAATGCTGTTTAAACAGGATGGTCAGGGCCAAAGGAGAGTAAAGAGCTCTACAAAAAAAATAAACAGCATGTTTAATCGCAACAGAAAGTGTTAGATATCAATAATGCAATAACGGCAACCTCCAACATTTCACACTGCAAGACTTGTTTGTTGTATTCTTCATGAAAAAAAAACATTTCATGCAAAAATATCTGCAACATAGCTTTGTGATTGTACATATATTAATAATTGATTAAACGGCAGAAATTTCCAGAAACACATTTGCTACGAGGCGATTTTCTAAACACTCCAGTTGGCACGCACACCTATGCAGTAACATACTGCTTTTTTCATTTGAAGACTACAGGTGTTCTGCTTCTGGAAGATATGGCTTCAGTGCTTAGAAACGCAGCTTGTTCCTCAGGCTCAGCGAGGGGAGAGGTCACATTCTCTCTGCTCTCTGTAAACTGCAACTATTCCCAAGCCCGCCGACCATTCAAGGGCCAAACAAAACGGCCCTGAGCACTCTGGAGCGTAATCAACAACTTCCACCCAGCCATCACAACCCCAGACTCCCTGCAGTTGAACGGACACCAAGAAACTTGGGGCAGGGCAGACAGGAAACTGGCAGGCAGACTGGGGCACTAGAGCTTCAGGTGGGAGAGAGACGGAAACAGAGAGATAAGTAAAGAGAGTGGCAGAGGTGATTTGAGGTTTCGGGAGAGGAAGCGGAGCGAAAACGAGAGAAGCCATTAACATTAAAAGCTCATTTTACCTTTAGCAAACACTTAACATTAGCAAGATTGTGATGGAGCAAGCCAACGGACATCTGCAATTAACCAAGGACACTTGTGTTGTGAATTAAGACGTCCTATCCTACTGCAGATTATTGATTAAAGAGCAATATAATGTCTGCTTTATTAAGCCAACCAAGATTGCAATAGCACAAGAACTTTGTGCACCGCGGCTTGACGATCACTGCCTCTCAGCCTCTGTTAATTTAGTCTGTGATGATACTTGAGTGAGATGAACTTGATAATGGAGGAGTTGTAAGATAATTAAACAATGCTAGCAGCGTTTATCATGGCACAGCATAAATTGCCGTGCATGTAATTATCTGTTACTAACAAAAGCGAAGCAGGGCAAACTAGCATGTAATGATGTCGTATATGAATTGACGATATTCATTTAGTCCCGGTTGCTGAGCTTATAACACTGGAAGAAAAGCCTTTTAACTTAATAACTGGCCACTAACATCAATAGTACCAGACATATTCTGAAGAAAATAAGAGTGGTGCGTTTACAGTGCCAGGGTGTGCTGGGTGACTGGGCTAGGTTCAGAGCCTCCGAAATTCTGGTGCCTTCATATGGATTTGGTTCCCCCTCCATTCCTGGAAGGCCGCCTGGTTACGGCACTGCTGGTAACTAGTAGGTGGTCTTGCTGCTGGTTGTCCCAATGTTTTTGATGGGCTGCCAACTATCGCTATAGCTTCTAAAATATCCTAAATCTTACCACACAGAATATGCAATGCCAATAAAAGTAAAATATCATTATATCTTGGCACTCTGTTTTCTTGTCCTTTAACACAATCTGAAGGGAAAACTATATCATTTGCAACAGGACATAATGCATCATATTATAAACAAGATGAATGATCATCAGTGCATGAATCAAACTCACTTTGAATGCAATCTTGATAGTTTCTCAGAAATTATTCTTTATTTTCTACCTGTATGTGGGCAGAGACAAATCATACAGAGCAGTAAATTAGCTCAAAGTAATGTCTTTGCACCATCTTTGCTACACTTCACTACACATCTCACAGGAGACAAATAACATAAGTTTCACTCCTATTGGTAGTTGCATTACATGTCTTTTATTGCAGATTGCTATTAAAGAGATCAACCAATAAATATTTTAGCATTATTTATTTACACTTATGTAGTTCAAACCCTGCATGTCTTTTGTGGAACACAGAAGATGTTAGGAATACATTGAA
>JAZGTK010020127.1:0-11110 GCA_036877625.1 Ambastaia sidthimunki
GATTTTTGTTTCATGCTGACGTGAAGTTCATGAAGAGATTGCTATTTCTGTTTTCTTTATGAATCTATTTTTGATTTGTTGGTCACTCTGCTTTGTGAAAATTTAGTAGTTCCATGAGTCAGCTCTGTTCTCTCTCTCCTTCTTTCTCTCTGATGCTCTCTCTCTCATACTGTCTCTCTCTCTCATGACCAAGGTATCTCCATGGCTACAGGATCCTCAGAGGTTCAGGTTGCAGGGGTGGGTGTGTGGGTAGCTGTTAGCTGTAGCTGTGATAAATGAGCCTCAACAGTAGCATTGAAAGTGCAAAGGAACACAGTAAAGTGAAAATAATTTGGCTTTTGTTTCAAACTCTGTTAGCAACTCCACTTACAGTAGCTCTGCTGCTGTTTTTGTTCATGTGATAGTAATGTTCAGCCCTGAATGAAAGAAAAATTATCTGAGGTAAACTGAACGGACAGACACTTCATGAGAGCTCAGAATGGCACACAAACAAGTTTGAAAAATTGCTTGCTGTAAAAACTTCTCTCACTACCAGCCAGCAAAAACGTCAACATTTTATTGAGACATAAATTAAACAATAAAGTAAATAAAAACTATCAAGCCACTTATTTAGCCTCAATGATATCTCAGAGTGAAATCTTTGTTTCACAGATTCTGAATATTGGGATTACTTGGTTATTTGGATTTTAACAGTTAGACGTGCACGAAACTGGCATTTAAATGTCATAATTTCACTGTCAGACATTTGCGATGATATTTCGTATTCATTCCATTAACAGCTCTCGTATCAGAAGCAGTTCTCTTCCTTTACACACATTCACTTAACTACACTCATCCATCATCTATCAAACTGAGATTGAGAAAATTACAGCCTTGAATGAAAGAGGATCGTTTCCCTCAATTACAGAGAGCACCAGGCAATCACAGGTTTGTATTCTGATGTATCCTGTATAGTATGACACACCAGAGACCGTGCAATGAATTTAGCTCTTCTCAGAGAAGAAAACAAACGCTGTGACTCACACCCAGCACAGCAGATAGCGGCTCTGCAACATATTAACAATCAATTAATAACATGCTGCTGTTTTGATCTCCGACATTAAGCTGAAACTTTGCATGAGTCAGAGACGAACATGCACAAATAGAACGTCTATGACTCAGAAAGCTACATCTTCTCTGGCTGGAGTCTGAAAAAGATGTCTTAGTACTGGGGCATGGTGCCATTTTGCTCGAATTTAGAGCGTATCGTTATATAATAATGCAGTTGGGAGCTATATTTAGAGTGGCCCGCAGTTAAAGGGAGTCGCGTGGAGCGCTGATGAAAGCTATGGCAACCTGTTTAGTTCTGGGTTATGAGGATATCTATAGCTCAGTCTATTTAAGCTGAAACTTTGATAAGAGAGGGTGAAATTTTTTTCTAATAAGTTAATGATGCACAAGGAATCTCAAATGATTGCCGTTACCCCTCTTTTGACTCTCACTAAATGAATAAATCTGTGTATTCAATACCCTCTTACAGTTTAAAAGTTTGGCTTCCTTTCTTTTTGAGGGCTTAAGAGTTCTGCTTTTGTGTATATGTGTGTGTTGGTTTGACCTACATTATGGGGACAAAATAGCCACACAATGTAGGAAAACATTGTGACATTTGCTACATTGTAAGGGCACCCTAAGTGCTTTTCAAAAGCAAGGAAATATAAAAAAGCATTAGCTTAATATAAAAGCTATTGAGTGAATGAAAGGTCCTCATAATGATAGGAGTGACAGGATATATGTGTTTGTGTCTAAGACAGATGACTGAAGAATGACTCACCTTTATTACAGTGGGGTGTTATATTCATGTCTTTATTGTCACCACCAGAACAGCAGGACTGCACCAGCTCTGTAATTCACACATATAGTTTTTTTATCTCTTTTAGTATCTCTTTTTTTTTATTAGTGATCATACTAATGATACTCTTGTATACTGTGTGCAGGGGCTCGTCATTTAATTTACAAAGTAGATTGCATAAACATTTTATGAAACTACGCTTTATAATTTATGAGTTCACCTGTCATCATCCTATCCTAAAAACAATGGTAAATCAATCTGGTCAACTGTCTTTGTGGGAGGGACTGGAGCGCCGAGCTAAAAATGGGTATGAATACTTGTTCATCTCATCTTCAAATTTAATTTACTCCTAAACACTCTGTGTGATACATTACATTTAGCACCGCACAAAACATGATTTATTCTCTATTCTCTGTTGGCCTTTCCTAAATTAAATGGTCTCTAGAATCAATTACTGTAATGCATAGCTATTCATTTGTGATCTGACGTGATTCTTTGTGCTTTCATTATTAAATTGGACTGAAATAGTGGTAGAATAGAGAAATAAAGTATATACATGTTGGCTTTAAGATTTATAAGGTTGTAACCTGTAGCCAGGGATAACCAGAGATCAGACTATCACTGTCTCATGTGCAGATTTCTCTGAGGGACAGTCATGAATAAGTGGACTTATAACACTGTTACACGGTTGTTAAACAATGAAATTTCCCAGCAGACAGCAAGACTGATTTTATAAACTCTTGTGCTGTTGGGTTTATATAGTTAATGTGCTAGACTCATAAAGGGTGGTATAATCATTTAATTTGATTGTTTTAAAACCTTTTGTGAATGTAAGTGAATGTAAGTGAACTGAGAGAAAGCAGAAGAGAGTTTTTTTTCTTTTTTTTTTACTGAGAATAAGATTATTACATTAAGGGTTCCAGTCATTGTTGCAAATGACACGTCCACTCTTCTGTCTCCCAAGCTAGAGGTCAGTAGTTTCCAAAGCTAAGTCAATATAATAATATAATATTAAATTATTTATACTAAACCCCATAGACAGATTAGATTTTATTGTAAACTTGTTTTTTTTCCTTGTCACTAAAATTATATAAAAATGTCGCTTTCATAATAGAACAAAAATTAGAGCAGTGTGCAATTTTAAAGCCTAGTTCACGCTCTTCAGTTGCTTCTGGCCCTTTAAAATGGTCTTTGCGGCTGAGAAAACATCTGGTTGTTGAATGAAACCCAGCCATTCATAAAAACAGGAGAGGGCTCTGTTCTGATTGGCTGACTGCTGTCTAACGATTATTTAGGCGATGCAGAAACAGCCATTGGTCAAACTCCTGAAGGGCGTGAGAAACTAGCCAATAGGCGCGCGTTCCTGTGTTAAGCCGACGCTCCTGGAAAAGCAGGCGAACCCATTGAGAAAATTTCAGTCGCGTCAAGCTTAAGGAGAGAGCAATACAGATTAGAGCTCACAAACGCAGCTTGTTTTTCTCTGGAATTTACCGAACCGTTTTTAAATAAAAGCTAAGGATTTAACCTCCGTTAGGTGAGTATATTATGCATGCTGCACTTGTTTTGTATTCTTTCATGTTCCGATTTTAGGTTTTCCCTACTAATTTTATTTTATAAAGTTTAATTTTCTTGCATCGCCACGCTTAGTTTTGCTGGCTCGCACGCCATTTTCTTTGTGCGTATATTTGGCAACCGTTTTCTCGTTTGTTTGTGTTCTCAGTACTTTTAGAAGCTTATTTTAAACTTCACTGTTATGGTTGTCTGAGCAGTGCAAAATTCATATGCTGTTTGATGAAGTGCAGCTCGCGCGTTTGGTATTTTTATGAATGGCACGACGGAGCTTTTGGGTCGCGCGCACGAAGGATCAAATTTCAGTTCATTGAGAAAAACAAGCGGCCGATGGGAGGAGGATCATAATGGGCGCTGGGGGAAGGGATTGAACTTCTTGAACTCGCTCTGGTAACTGTTGTAATGCCATAATCTTAATTTACTTATCCAACATCTCAGTTTTCCGTTGGCTGCCTTTATTATCCGCAATAAAAATCTTTAGGAACACAAACTGCACTTTTTTAGCACGAGATGCGCAGACGTGCATTTCCCCTGTTGTTATAAAAGCCTGATAAGTTTCAGGAAGCAATAATGTTATGCGATGGTTGTTTAATTAGTTCTTGCCCCAGAGAGGTTATAGACGGCGTTACGTATTTTCTTGGCCTCACGGCTGTAATAAGATTTTACGACCTGAACACTTGCGTCAGGGAAAATAAACACACACGTGTGTGACGAAGCATCAAGACTTGTTTAGACTTCGTATTTTAACTCCAAGATGTAAGAAGAATCAGGCTGAAGTTACCCATGATGTTAAGCAATTGCTTTCGTTTTAGAAAGGATCTTTATTTGACTCTTTAGTGTGGAGTCTTGAATACTCCCTTGGGCAACAGATGGCACTGTACGGTTATGTAAGGGCCCCCATCTGTACCGTCAGCGTTAAATGGTTTGTGTGAGCTAGAGGGAGTGCAAGTGTTCCTGCACTAATGTAGCACACTTCATCCGAGCGGGAGCTGAGAGTGAGTGTTACACAAACAAACTGACTAGCTGAAGTTTTCACAGATCAAAGGGACAGTTGGCCCTTTGCTGTCAAGGCCTGGGACAATCACTGACAGCTGCATCAGATTGTGACACAGCACCCGTCTTTCTCTAAGTGCCACTTTTCTCGGCTCTTCTTTCGACAGGCGAGGATATCATCCTAGTGAATTTGGTGGGCCCACCCCCTTCATCGCTTTATATTTCCCTCCTGCTGCAGCCTCTTCGGCCGCAGTGAGAAGCAAGTGACATGGACGGGTTTTATGACCAGCAGGTCCCTTTTATGGTGCCCCCCAGTGTAAGTCTCTGCTTTGAATTCTATATATCCTTTCCTGCCCTTCGTTTAGATTTCAAAACCGTAGTTGTGACCCCTTATCTTTTAAATAATTATTAAATAAATAATAATAAAAAAATTGTTGTTGATTTGGGTGGATAGCAGGATATCCCTTGTTTAAACTTTATCTTATTTTGCAGAAGTCTCACACGCAGGAACCGCCATACAGACCTTTCAATGACAGAAAGAGGAAGTTTGTTGAGACAGAGCTGGCACAGGATACAGAGGGTAAACAAATGAACCCGCAATCAATCTATCCAAATCTGGCTATTAAACCAAGGCCCAAACAAACCAGCCCTGTTTAAATACAAATCAATCTTTTCCCTTTACAGAGCTTTTTCAAGATCTGAGCCAGCTACAAGAGATCTGGATAGCAGAAGGTAAACAAACAGTCTGGTGTATTTTTCTAAAAAGGTTGCTCTTAAATTGTCATGGTTATGAAATGCATTTCATAAGCACTGTTAAAAAGCAACTAGGGGTTAATGATCATTGGTTATAGGAGGTTAATGCATCATCTCAGTAGTTGACTCCTGGGACCTGGTTAAATTTTTTTTATTTGTTTTCCTTCTCCATGTGCAGCCCAGGTACCTGATGACGAACAGTTTGTTCCAGATTTCCAGTCAGATAACCGTAAGTACCTTTTTCTTGAATATTCATGCAGCAAAAAAAGAGGAGCGTGTTGCAGAATAGCCCGTAGTACTTGGTCTGCCATGTGCAAAGCATTTAATTTTTTTTTACACGCTGTATAATTTGTTATTCTTGGACGTTTTATGGGTTTTTAGATTTCAGCATTTTCTCTTTTTTTTGTACCATATAAAAGAACCTTTTTCCTTGACACAAAGAAAATCAACAGACTGGATCTCAAAACGTTTGAGATTACGAGTTTCTGTTCTGAACACGATTCGGAAGCGTAGATTTAAAATGTTTGCCCGGTGTGTGAGAGTGAGGCCCAGGTTGCTGCTGCAGTGCTGTAACTCACGGCAGCCTCCAGCCTGGTGACATTTTAATGGGGCTGGATCCTCTGTGCACACACACTCTGGTTATTATGCTGGTTGAACAGTGCCGTGGCTGTTTCCCTTGTTAGTTTTTCTTCCCATTTATCAGTCTGAATAAGTCTGATTGTGAGCATTTTCTATGGTGTCAATGGTGGTTATTGTAGAATGCAATCGCGCATGGATGTGTTTGCATAGAAATTGTGTGTCTGAGGGTGTGTTTGTTTGTTTGGCACAACCCCTCTTATCTGGCGCTGTGCCGGTTGCTCTCACAGGCCCCTCTTTCACCACAGCTGGGCAAAGGGCCCCTTTTTCCATAAGCATCACGTGGTCGTCTGCAAGTTCTGACTTGTCTCGTTTTCTAGAGGGAAAGGTGTTTTTTTTTTCTTTTAGTTTTAGTGCTGAATATTCAACAACTGGTGTATAACAGAACTTAGTAGCTTAGGTTCCAAGCTAGGTTACAACTGTGACAAAATTTCACTGTGAATGCAGTGTTTTTGGTCATTTAATAAAATGTTTTGTTTTTGTGTTTGTCTGTAGTGATGTTTCATGGACCTCCCCAAACAAAAGTAAAGAGGGAACTGAGCCCAAGCAGAGAGTTTTCCCCATGTGGACAAGAGCAGAGACTCTCTCCATATGGAGAAAAGTGCCTATATAACTACAGGTACATATTTGCCCTTTTCCCAATGTTTCATATTGTCCTGTATTTTCCTGCTTGTGTTTTGCTATGGTTCTAGAACCTCAATCTCTTTCATCTCCATTGTAGTGCCTTTGAGAGGAAGCCATTTCCTTTCAACAAGCCCATGACGCCTCCTTCCACACCGGCATCGCCCTTTGGCTCCTCCACCTGCTCAGCCACACACCCACTGCAAAAAAGAGCGCTGCCTCCAGCCCAATCTCATTCACAGGGACTGCCGCTATTGTCTGGCTCCACCCACACCTCCCCTCCACCCCATCAGAGAGCTCAGACTCCACTCCACAGTCAAAGCCAACATTTTGCTGTGCCCTGCCCACCAGGCAAACTCCCAGAAGCCTCATACAACACAGAGCATAGGTATGAATGTGACATGTCCTCTGACATGGCTCACAGAAAATATTTTCTAACCTCATTTATTTCTTTGCCTTCTACCTATGCATGTTGAAAGTACCGTAATCCGCTCAGGCTGTGGCCTTTACTGAGTATTATCTTGTTAAAGATGCCACACTTACCTGGAAACTGGTGCTATGTTTATACCATTCAAGTCTCTAGTGATAACTAATGAAAAGTAGGACATTGAAACCAGCTTTATCGCTTTGACGTGAAACTCAATTTCCCTTGATGTTCTGGATGACATTCTTACATTGTCTCTCCTTTTGTCTTTCTCGTTGGCTTTCTTAGATTCCACCGGCAGCTTTCTGAGCCCTGTCTGCCCTACCCACAACCCGATGGGCGCTGTCAGACACCATTCCACCCACAGACCCCTAGCCATTTCCCCCGCAATACCCGCCCCCCTTACCACAGACAGATGTCAGAGCCCCTGGTCCCCATGCCTCCCCAGGGCTTCAAGAAGGAGATGGTGGATCCACGTTACGAGCAGGGTGAACAG
This sequence comes from Ambastaia sidthimunki, assembly GCA_036877625.1. Lineage (NCBI taxonomy): Eukaryota > Metazoa > Chordata > Actinopteri > Cypriniformes > Botiidae > Ambastaia > Ambastaia sidthimunki. The sequence goes on from JAZGTK010020127.1 coordinate 7,321, forward strand.
AACATGGGACCTCCCCAGGCCCCACTGTTCCACCAGCTGTCAATCAAAAAGGAGCCCAGAGACTTCGGCTTTGACTCAGGTGGGTGTAAATTAGACAGAAGTCATGTGACTTGTCTGATGACGGGTCTGTATTTTCAAAGGTTTAATTCAGTCCAAATTAAGAGATCTTCAAGGCTGTTGTTTGTGTGGTTCATTTTGATCACTTAAAATAAATTCAGAAGCAATTAAAATAGCGGTGACAAGATTACATATTTGGGATTATTTGGGACATATTTGGGACAAGTTAAACATTTTGGAAAGTGTATACATCTAACAGAACTTCGAGTGTGCACATTTTATAGTAGTGCAGTAACACTTGACAGTTGTTTGCAGTCACAAAATCAGAAATCCTCTCTTTCATCACAAATGGTCACAGAGTACTCACTGGTCTTCTGTTTTGTTCTCAAATCAATGTTTTCTCTCTGATGTGACTATATTCCTCTTAATTGTCTTACAGAAGTTCAGAACTGCCAGTCATCCTTTGGCAAAGCAGCAAACTTCTATAGAGCCAACAGTGAAGGTAAGACCGTTTTTATTGAATGTTATTTTTATATAGTTTTTTAAATAGCCTACAAACTACCAAATACTGTAATGTTGCAACAACTGTCCATATTAATCTGTGTTGTGTGCTGGCTGTGTTGGCAGGTTTTGCATATGACGGGGAGTCCCACCTGTATTACGACGACGCTTGTGTGGTTCCAGACAGGCTGGATGGAAAACTGAAGCAAGAAGGTGGGATGTTTAGGGAGGGTCCTCCATATCAACGAAGGGGATCTCTGCAGCTCTGGCAGTTCTTGGTCACCCTGTTAGATGACCCATCCAACAACCACTTCATTGCTTGGACTGGCCGTGGACTCGAGTTTAAACTCATTGAACCAGAGGAGGTCAGTGTGTAATAAAAGCGAATTGATTCATTGGCCATTTGTTTCTAGCCAACAATTGAGACACACTCTTTCTTAACAGGTTGCTCGGCGTTGGGGTGTCCAGAAGAACAGGCCTGCAATGAACTACGACAAGCTGAGCCGCTCTCTGCGTTACTATTATGAGAAGGGCATCATGCAGAAGGTAAAGGCACGTTCCCGTTCCAATGCTTTTTTTACCTTTTCCATCACTTAGCCATCATATTAAGAAGGTCTGATTCTGCTCCTGGGGTTGGAGCTAAATTCTGCACAAAGAGGCCCTCCAGGCACAGACCACATTTATTAGATCATAGTTAATTCTGTGTTTATAGTTAGTCATATTAACCCCATCAGAACATTTCCCATTTAGGACTTTTAAGGACAACTGTTGCTTTCTCTCTTGCTCATGCAGGTTGCTGGGGAGCGATACGTGTATAAGTTTGTGTGTGATCCAGAAGCCCTCTTCTCCATGGCGTTCCCTGACAACCAGAGGCCCTGCCTGAAGGCAGATCCCGAAGGGCTGCAGGTTCCAGAGGACGACACTGTTCCACTCTCTCACTTTGATGAGACCAACGGTGTCACTTATCCAGGAAATGGCAGGGACCAGTGCCTAGTGGGGACTTCCTTTCCTGAAAATTATGCTTTCTGAACTGTTTCACAACCCTTTCCAAAACTACCGCTGAGCGGACCTGGAGAACTCTAAAATGCATCACACTCCAAAAGCAGCTCATGTCAAATTGTAATCCCTGAGAAATCTGTAGCGCCTGCCAATGAGTCTTTAGACTTGCTTGCCACGCCTGTTTTTGTTTCTGTTGTTTTACCACATAGTTTCCATGTTAAAAACACATGGTGGCTGTTTTTTAGTAAACTAAAAGGGACACAACAGTATTTTTTGATATAACCTCTGATTTTATATGTATAAATACATGTATATTTTCAAATATGGCTTTTGTGCACTGCTTTCTTTGTGTATTTGGCCTGGTGTCTTGCAATGCTCTGCTTAAAGTGAGTTTTGTAAAACACTTTTGACAATGTATAATGATGTACCTTGGACAGTGTTGTCTTATCAAGGTACATAGCTTTGACTATAATTTCAAAATGCACATTTTTTCAGCTGGCCAAGTAAAAATGCTTTATAACTGTTCAGAATAGTTTTAACTTCTGCTTTTGTAATGTGATTTTTATGGATTTGTGGGAGGGTGCTATGGGTAAAAAAATGTGGGGTATTGAAAAGTGAAATCTGTGTATATTATGAGTATATTTTTGCAAAGGCTGCATTGAATTGCATTGTATAAGCTGTACAACAGACTTACTGTTCAAATCTGTTCTTTTTGTACAGTGCTGTGTGTGAAATTGCAAACAGGCTTTTGATATGTGGAAAATTAAGGCTGAAAAGCCTGTTTACTGATTTAGGATCAGCTGTGCTTGCGCAAGTTTAATTGTTTACCGGGGTTATGGCAAGGCGGTCTGAACTCTGTTTTATTAGTAAACTTAAAGCATGACAAGCAACCACCCTAGCTCTTTCCACCTTCACTGTCAAACTTATTTGTCTGTACTGGGTACTACAGACCCCTAGCTCTGTTTCACTGTGGATAAAACTGTTGTCACATTGTCTTTTGAAGACAATTTCTTTCATTATAAAATTTCAAGTACAGTTTTGGTGTACAAAACAGATCTGTATTTTCTATACTATGATATGGTACAGGAAAAATAAAAATTCCATAAAGTGTCTATCTGGATTTTGTTGTATTTGATGACTCATTGTGTATCTCCTACACTGAGTTTTTGTGTAACATATAAAGAGTATTATTAAACTTTATTAAACTCTTATTAAACTTTCCCACTTGACTAAAGTCTTGGTTGCATGGTTTACATTTGGTACACTGAGTCATCACACAAATGTTTTTGATTTTTCCCAAAAATTCTTGGTCTGACCGCTAAACTGTAACCCATTCCAAAGTAACAACATATTACATAACCTTTCTAATGATGCTTATCCTGTTCTCGCCTCTCATACTCTCGCAGTTTGTCTTGATCCCACTGGTGACCTTGTTCCACAATGCTAGAGAACAAAAGGGTTAAGTTGTCATGATCATCATAAGTCAACTGTTTAACATAACCCGCCTGAAGGATGATAAATCCAACCTTCACTAATTTGTCAATTGAAAGTCAATAAAACACAAAAATGATCATTTATATCACTTTGCTATGTGGACTGTAAACTGTGAAAAACAGTAGAATAAAAAGTAATAGGTGTCATTTTTATTGCAGAATGTTTAATTACAAACGGGAGAAAAGTTAACAGATGTATGTATAAAAAAGAAAAGCATAGCATTATATGTTTAAATCAGATTTTTAAATAGACTCCTTAAAATCAGATTTTATTACTATTGTTATTATTTGGATGAAATAAGGGAATTATTATTTTGGATTAAATAATAAAAAAGTGGTTAACTTAAATGATTCCAGAACGTATTGGTTATATTACAATCAAAACATTTCCTCTAAAAGACCACAAAATGAGCATGTCTCATTAATTTCAGGATATTTAAAAATTGGTGTTATGCTTGATAAATGTATTTGGAGTAGTGTCATGACGTCAATCTACAGTATATACGCATCAAACATCCTGTTAGTGAATGTGAGGAAGTGCCCGACACCGCCCTAAAACTTTCCTCAAGATGGACTGATTGGGTTGAGAAATGGAGCCAGAGCCATTTTAATACAACCTTCCGTTAGGGCAATAGCGCCCACCGGTGGTATTCACATGTAACATGTCGCCGTTACATAAACGAGACTAAACCGCCACCAAACAAGCACCATAACCAATTCTGCTGTAAGATCGATTATTA
>JAZGTK010020128.1:0-11110 GCA_036877625.1 Ambastaia sidthimunki
ACTATTTTGACAATAGACACTGTTCACTAAGCGGTCATGAAATGATCATTAGATTTACAGTAAGGGATGTATGTGTGAAAGGGGCATCTGTCTGAAGGATTATCATGCACATAACTGCAGTACACTCACCCTTCCTCTGGAAAACTGAATTCAGGAATTCCTCTGATTGCCACTCAAGTCTGCTGACATTAGAAGGATCTTGACCTAGTAAAGGTTTTCCCCCACTTTGCACAATTTGTTTGTTCAGTGCAGCTACATGTTTCTGTTTACGCACACAAAAAAGAAAAACAGGTGGAGGTGTGTACAAAGTGTTCTGGTTTCATAATTACTTTTAGAATACAGAACTGTCAAATGAACCCAAATAGTATAGTAGAACCTAGTAGAAAGTTCAAGGACAAAATTTTTGTTGGCTTGACAAAGCCCTGCCTAGAAAGTGTATAATAGTTTGATATACTTCAGGTTTCACATTTTCTAACACGAAGGTAATACATTTTCATGTTTTAGTATTTTATTAACATTTTAACAATGATAGCATGTTTATTTAATACAATGGTAAAATACTTCAGCATGTTTTAACTTGATACTAAGATGTTTTAACTTGGTTACGTTAAATAGCATGACGCTAGCATGTTTTTACACAGACATTTAAACAGGATTACACATTAAACAAGTTTTCAATTAAATGCTAACACATTTTAGTGTCAATTAGCATGATACTGCATTTTAACATGATGCTAATACGTTTTACCAACAACTAAGAGGATGCTAGCAGGATTTAACAGGATAGATATATTGAAACAGGTTTATTCATGATGTTATGCAACTGCTAGGGTGCTCTAAATGGTTGTAAGGGTGTGGCTAAGAAGTTGCCATGGGAATACCCTATCTCTTTCATCGTGTATTGTTGAAGTATTCAACGAAAAACCTTTATGCCCAGTCTCATTAAATGTTATCTTCTTTCTAAGTGCCATCTCCATATAAACTAGAACAGCATATCTTGCTTAATGATACCATCACGTGTCATGTAAATTGACTAGGCTAAATGTCACAGTCTCAGAAGTACATACCGTTTTAGTAGGCATAAATACATAGTCTGAATACATTAGCCTTTCATAGACCAAAAAGAGAAGTATGAGCCTACGCACGTCATGACAGGTTTTTCTAATGCACGTCCATTTATTTAAATGGTCTAAATGTGTGGTAGTTTTCACCAATTCAGTCAACTCTTTATTCATAAACCAATTACAAATCTCTACAACTACAAATCCCTAATTAGTTTTATTAATATACATCAACAAACAATAACAATTTGCAAAAATACCATGTACTCCGTTTTCTGTGTTGTACATGTTTGACAATCTTTCTGTTTTCTGTTTTTTATTTTTCATATGTAAAGCTGCTTTAAAGCAATGCAACATTGTTAAATTTTACTTATATAATGCTTTTTACAATTGAACATGCCTTATTACATGGCTGCTAGGGTACTGTATGATATTCTGATGCATCTCAGCTTTTTTGGTGGAACTTAATACAGGTGGTGGCAAGGGTACTATAACTGGTTGGTGTTGCTTATGAAGTTGAAAGTTGCTTGCTAAGCCAAACAATATGAGCCCTTTTTCACAAAGTAAACATCGTACACCCGATCGCTTATACAAGTCATAACACACCTCTCCTTAATAAGCCTGTATTCATGGGTCTGATGCAGGATGGCTTAGGTGCCGCTATTCGGTGCGGGATGGTTTAGGTGCCAAAGTTTTGTCTAGATAACATATTATGCAAGAGAGTAATAGTGATGCTTTGCTTCCCAAACACCACTAAACTATAAATTTGAGGAAAAATTTAATGATGCCAGCTGATGTTTTAATGTGCTTTTAACACTGGTCATCTGACATTAGTCTTCCTAGCAGTTAAGTCTTTGTAACATTCTATCGTTAAAGTCAATGGGAAATTGAGTCTGTTTTGAAGTCCACTACAAAACTTCCAAAAGTTCAATTCGCTAGAAAAAATACAGCAAGCAAACTGGATACACCCAGAACATCTGTGGAAAATGTGGTAGGTCTAGCTCGAAAGCTGTAGGAGCTACAGTCAGAAAACTAGGGTCTCAGAACAATAATATTAATAAAAATAATAATCTTAAATACAATAATATGTTGGCTTTGTTCATTAGAATTTAAAATAGTCCTTTGAACACATAACTTAAATAACTGTGGAATCCTCACAACATTCCATATCTTGACAAATAAGAGGAGGAAAAAATGTAAAGAAAAACTACCTTCACTTTTTCTCGTCTTAAGCAGCAGAAATGACAATTTTCATCAAATGACCAATTTGACACACTTGCAGGCTTACAATCTGTAAAACCAAAAGAAGAAGCAAAATGTAACTATGTGTGCAGGAATGAAAATATACAGAACGGTGCTACTTCAAGAACTCATAGCAGGTTTAAGGTTAAACTAACTTTCATTGTGCCTAGTCTAAACTGTAGGTAGAAAGCAAAAAGTGAAAGATCACACAATAGCCTTCACATTCCAGTGTTAAGCATTTGAAGTGACTTTAAAGCAAACTCTAGCAGTAAACGCACTAGAGAATAGGCAAGACTCAGGACCAGTTTTAAGAAGTGGCCATAACCATCTAGCAACCTATAAGAAATGTACAAAAGTTCCACAATCAATTAGTCCATCAGTACTTCAAGGTGTACAATTAAGCCAAACAAACTCATGTAGAAACCCTCACCCACCCATTACTAGGTGCTAGATGGAATCATAGTCATAAAAACATGCAGCCCTATGAGGCCATGTAACCCACACAATTAAAACATGGTTATGTGCATGCTGACTGCAATATCACTTCTGCCTGTAAACTGGTGCCAATAAAAGCTTTTAGAACTATTGGCAAAATCAACTTCAATAATCAGCTGAAACAAAGATTCTTTTAAGTTGTAGCAATTTATAAGTACTGAGAAAGCTTAGAAATAAAATAATCCATCTAAATACGCAATTTAGTCACAAAGGTTGTATTTAGATACATATTTAGATTAAGCTTAGAAATGCAAAGCTTATTACCTCAGAGAAACATACCTTTTAAAAGCTTGAGATCCTCCAGAACTTGTGTTCCAAGAAACACCTCCAAGATATAATCAACACCTATTCAAGAGAAGAAAAATATTCAGTGGTTAGCAGTCTGGTAGACTGAAATTAGGGTTAATTGAACACATTTAGAATTCCAAATGTTACCGTATGCTGGTTGCACAGAATCAAAATATACATCCATCACAGCATTAAACAACACCAAATTATATAATTTAAGCTTGTTGTGAACACTGCCTAAGTATAAGCTTGTTCTGAAATGGTGACAAAATCCTAAAAAAATAAATAAATAAAAACTGTCATTAACCATATAAATAAACTGTACCTGAAAAATACTTGACCCAGTCAGACTTACTGAACACAAAGCATTTGTGCCTTTCCCTGCACGCGTTTTCTGCTTCAAACCCAACATAAACTGTAAACATTATGCAAGCAGTTCACTACAATATTTTGAGGAGCCTGATAAACCTATACTGCAACTGATTGTGTTGATAAGTAGCACATAGCAATGTGTGTGCTATGAAAATATTACCTCAGCCAGACAGTTTTACTTCTGTGTGAAACAGCTGAGTGTTTGTGTGAAAAGATGCCCTTACACTTGAAGGATCCTTAGATCTTCACATGCAAATTGTTTGTGTTTTGAAATCCAATCATGGTTTTCATGTACAATTAACGATCACAATTCTCCTAATATTTATCATAAGTCTTTGCAGAAAAGGAGTTTGGTTTTAATTCAACATCGAGATTTTGATTTAAAGACATTTGAAGGATTTTAATTTAACATCAGTTATCATTCAGTTTGTTGATGATGTTTTGATTTGTTCAGAAAATAAAACTAAACATGAGCGAGTGGTCAGGCAGCTGCTTGATTTTCTGTACAGCAAAGGTCACAGAGCAAACCTGAAAAAAAAAGCTCAAATGTCAGACAGAAGTAATCTATTTAGGTCAGTTAGTTTCAAGCAGAACACCTGCACCCTTAGGGCTGTTTTGTGAATTGCAATGTGACTTTAACTCTACCTAAATGCAAGGGTTATCAAGATGTTTTAGTCATAGTTGATAATCATTGCAATAATCATTTAACTTTGTCATATATAATTAAGAGGATGGAGTGAAGGATCCTTAGATCCTCACACGCAAATTGTTTGTGCTGTGTTTTTATTTGTATGTTTTGTTTTTAATTCATTTATAATCATTTAAAAATCATTAGTTGTTCACAAAATTCATCATCTGATTATTTTTATCATTTATTATAGTGATGGGAACTTCGAATCATTTTACCGACTCTGTCCTCTGAGTCTCGTTCAGCAAAATGAACAAATCTTTTTTCGAGTCACTTCGTTCATTTTAGCAAAATATAATTAAAATGTTACGTGTTACTTCCCTAACACAACTACTACTTACGCAAACGTTGATCACACTACAAACAAGACAAAACTAATGCTATAAGAAACAGAAAACATTAACTCATTGTTTACCTGGATCTTTAGTCTATGATTAGCTCATCTCTTATCTGACAAGTCTTCAGGTTTGAGTCGTTCGTTCATCACATGACAGCCCCATACGCTTAACCAATGCAGACTGCACCGGAAAGAGAAATGATTAGTTCATCTTTCGAGTCGTTCGTTCGTTCATCACGTAACAGCCCCATACGCTTAACCAGTGCAGACTAGGACTGTCACTTTTTTTTCTATATTCGAATATGGATATTTCACGTCATTCGAATGCATATTCAAATTATAAATAAACGATTTGGTTTTTAAAGTGCCGTGTGTAGTGCATTTTTACAGTCTATGATTAGACCGTTTGTTTTTTATTTTATTGTTTGCCATCTCATCCAGTAGCGGGCGCTCTAAACGTATTGTAGTGTAGGCCAAAATCAAGCGAATAAGCCAATAGTTTACCCTGTTTCGAAAGTGAAAGATAACACACAGAATGGCCAGCCTGAGTGGACAATTATTTTGGTTCTACGCCGTAGATGGTTAACTGTTAAAGATAAGGTAGTTTACCAACTGCAAAAAACAGTTTACTTATGCATCCAAGTCCTGTTTTTGTCTCCTTTTGTCACGTTATTAAATCGAAATGTTGACATGTAAATACCTACGCCTAGGCGTGTGCTTTGCAGTTATGAACGTGAAGAGAGCTTTATTATGAAGAGAGTTCTATTGTTGTACTTGTTAGCCAACATGTCAGATTAATAAATAATTATTTGTGATTAATAAATTTGTGATTGAATCTCCATTATGTTTTTTTTTGGGAGGGGGCGGGGTTTGTAGATATTGTAGAATTAGATTTTTCTCAAGTGACGGCCCTTATGCAGACTGCACCGGAAAGAGAAATGATTAGTTCATCTCTCAAGTCTTTCGACTGACTCAAACCCGAAGACTCGAAACAGGTGAACTAATTCCAGTACAGCCTATAGGAACGTGTGCGTGCGCAACTGAACGCAACCCATCACTAATTTACAACAACCCATCACTAATTTATTATATCATTTAAGTATTTTATCATTTATTCATTTATCATTTTATTAAATTTTTATATTCTATATTTCTTATTATTTTTCTTATGCTTTTTCGTTATTGTTTAGTCTCATGATTGTGGGCTTTCATGAATTGTTTGGTCTATATAAACTCTGATAAGAGGGGATGTTTATGGAAACCCAAGGTTTTATGGGATGTTGTCATGAACCAGTTTGATATATTATTGTCTGCTGAATTGTGTTCTTTAGACGAAGTGTGAACATTGAGACATACACAACTAAGACTGTTCAATAAACTCTGTTCTTATACCATCATCACTTTGTCTCCTGCTTCTGCTCTTCTCTGGCTTTTATTAGTCAACTTCTTGACTGACAAAAGACTGTTTAACACTCATTTGGGGTATTTTAGTTACCAGACAAGACTTGCTGTTAACAGGGTTTGGGTATGTTGTTCTGTTATCGGAACAACTGATATTTCTGGCGGGATCTGGCGTCCGGGGCTGGATTCTAATTATTGTCTTGGCGTGGGGACTCTGATCTAACACACTGGACATGTAAGTAGAGTGCTAGTAGAATGGAAGTAGTGCACGCTCATTGTGCCTTTATATTGCAGGTCAAAAAAGGCTCAGAATTATGCAACAGATTAATTACGATTACAGCCAAAATGCCACATCTTAGAGCAGTTTAGAATGTATTAGTGCTGTAAAATACTCTATTGTGAATCCAAACGGTGTGAAAAACTTGCTTGTGCATGCATCATGTGACATTTTAACATAACACACATTTAACAGGAACAAGCTGTGGGCTGATTAATAAAAACCGTTTCCCCTTCTCAAGCAGTGTTCTCAAACACTTCTGCCCAACACATTACACAGTCAGTGAGACAAACCCAACATCACATTGTAGTAGAGTTGGGCAATAAAACAACCTAAAAATGTGATTGTGATCAAATTTATCATGACAACGACACTAAACATTTTTACTCTATATGAAAAAATAATCTAAACATGACAAGTCAATCACTCTGTCAGTCTGCAGTCTTGCTTGCATGCGAAAGTGCACACACCCAATTACCAACGCAACATTTAAAGAAAAGGATAAATGAGTGCAAAAATGTAAATCAAATTTTTTAAGTGCTAACAGTAAATGTAGTGACCTAAGAAGCTTCAATGGATCAGGATGACAGTTAAGACAGCACTTTTCTACATATATTTCTGCATAATTTTTTTTTTACTTTTATTAGGAGATAAATTGACAGTGAGATATATTACTTTATCTCATTGTCCATATTTAAATGTGTCTTGGCTTCAGTAATCAACTTGTTTACTGTTTGTATTCAGTGTACTTCTTCAAATATAAGACATTTGCTGCCTTGAGAAAGATGCAAAGTGATGTAATGGTTAGTAAGAGCTTTTTGTTTTTACAGCATTTTAATAAGTTACATGGGAACCTACATTGTAGTGTTTTGTTAGGGCAAAAAAAGCATTCTTGCCAAAGTGCACATTAAGGCTTCTGTTATTCAGTTTTGGTTATAAACAATATTCCAAAATGTACAAACCACTTCCAAATGTGAATTTAAATCTGATACACATCTGATATGCAGACATCCGACCTGCGTCTAAACATATCTGATTCACTCTGGCTAGAACGTCACTGTTCCACGACGGATTGCGTTGAACGTCAACATTTCGCACATGTACCTAAACTGGTTGCAATGCCTTTTTAAAAAACAGCATTAAAGCCAACATAAGGAGTTGTAAGGATATATGGAGTTATCGTACTTCATGGAGTTATATCGTGTCACCGATGTGGAAAGCATTAAAGCTGTCTTTAAGATAGCAGCATTAAAAAACACTTTTGCTTTTTTGCCTGATTAATTGTTGTTGGGTGTACTTTTAAAAAGATGAATTCGCAAAAGTCCACCCACAATTCGAGGGTCAATCATGGCGCTTTTTTGGCAGGGAGTAAACACGCGCATCGGATACGTGTGTAAACAGGCAAGCCAAAAATCGGCATTACGACGTGCAGTGTGAACGCGGATTTAAAAAACTCTCAGATACGTGAGCGCGCAAACAGCTAGCGGGCGACTTCGCTCCAGATGAATGGGAATCCTCTCATATTCCAACCAGAAACAAACGAAGCTCATGACGATTAACTGTTGAGGTGTTTATTAAATCTACATTTAGTCTGTAATGATGACTGGTGGCCAGTCGTTTCGTCCTGCTTCGGCGGTTAGCACATTAGCATGCTAACTACAGGGATTACAGCTCATATATTTGCATTCAACTCACGCTGAACAAACACTAGAAACATCCAACGTTCCATCCGATGTGAAGCGTGCGCTGGTCTTACCCACACATTGAATGAGTTTAGAGCTCCAGCAGTCCGCGTCCTGGTGAACTATAAACCTGTCGTTCTCGTATAAACCCTTCATGCACGAACTCGCCATTTTTTACTGAGGGATCTCGCGGGAACGCGCACGTCCAGCTTGGAAGCAGACGGACATGCGCTTCGTCCTGTGACGCCAAGACGCTTTCGCGGTTCACCCGCCGGAAGTTTCCCCTCATTTGCATAGAAATCTCGCTAACAAATCTGTAATATTGCATTTGAATATGTATGATGATGTGCAATTCAATCTATTTTAAAGTTCATCAGTGCCACAATTCAGATGTAGAATATTGTCCAGACTGCGGCTGACGGCGCTGTCAAGTGGCAGCTGTTGTTTTTCACAGCGCAGACTATTGTTTACGCTCAGTGTACAGGGATGTATTCTGCGTCCCAAATTGCCAACTTGTACTATGCCCAAAAAGTATGTGCTGTTTTTGTTATTGAAAAGTTTATACATTATAGTGCACAGCAAAAAAGTAAGCACGTAATGGGACATACTAACGCATAGCGGAAGTGGCTGCTGTTGCTTTGAAAAACGTGGTCGGTAACAATCACATACACATCAAAATACAACTCTTTGCATTTAAGTATTTCTTTATTCATGATTTTTTATATAATGTTTACTATATAGTTTAACATATCAATTCATTAAAGCGTCATCTGTTTGGTTTATTAATTCTGTGTAGTGTCACCCTCTCGCAGTGAGTTAAGATAAGATAAGATATTCCTTTATTTGTCCCACAGTAGGGAAATTGCATTTAGCAACAGCAGGGGTACAGTACAGAAAGAGAATAAAAGAAGAATTACTAAAACTAATCTAAATACACTGTACATAAGTATATATAGTGCTAAAACAAAAACCTGGCACAAAGGATTGCACATTGAAATATTGCACATTGGGATGGCACATTGGAATATTGTGTGGGTAATATCAGATGTTAGAGCATTCATGGCTCAGCATGGCTTCGAATTTTTACCGGAAATAGTAGACCATCCGGGTACTTTAAAGAAAACCCATTTCAACAAACTACCAAATGCAGAGCATTATATGCTGATGATGGGGCATTGTGGGTGAGGGGACGAAATATTGAAAACTTAAGGTCTAGAATGCAAACAGCAATAAATCAAGTTAAGAAATGGTCACTTGAGTGAGGTTTCCGTCTATCTGTAGAAAAAACTAAAAAAAAAATGGGTCAGACCCACAATAGATCTCAAATTGTATGGAYAGTCACTCAAACAAGTTGATGATATAAGGTATCTTGGGTATGTTTTGATAGAAAGCTTACCTTTAAATTACATACCCAGAAGATGATTCATAAATGCAAAAAGAGGTCAATCTCCTAAAATGTCTGTCAGGGTACAGCTGGGGGGCAACAGGCTCATCTCTGAAAAGAATCAAATCTTGATTATGGATGCATAGTATATAAATCAGCAGCAAAAATCACACTCACTGAACTAGATAGGGTGCAAGCCAAAGCTCTACGTTTATGCCTTGGAGCCTTTCGAACATCCCCAATCCCAAAACTACAAATTGAAGTAGGGGAGCTGCCTTTAAACCTTAGACGACTAAAACTTTAACTGGCTTACTGGGTAAAGTTGCATGGGCATGAGGAGACACATCCTACAAAACAGATATTTAAAGAATCTTGAGAGTATGGTCACACAAAGATCAATAGTCTTGGTTGAAATGGAGAAAGGAGGCACATGAACAGGGAATAGACACCATACCTTGTTGCACAACTGTAAGACTGAGCACAATCCCACCCTGGTTATTTTCCTTCCCTATAGTCAACTTGGAAACAAGAAACATAAATATAAATAAATCAAGGGGATTTTATCAAAACGTCCAGCAGTATCTAGACATTATGTATAGTGACACAGTACAAATATACACTGATGCATCTAAGAAACATCTGGTAGAACAGGAGCAGCAGTATACATTCCAAAACATAAGGTAACAATCCAAAAACGAACCTCAACGAATCTCTCTTTTTCTGCTGAAATGATGGCAATTTGATTGGCTTTGCAGTGGGTGGAGGAGGTCAAGCCTGACAAGGTAGTCATTTGTACATATTCCATGTCATCATTAACATGCATCCAACGTAGAAAGTCCGATTACAGACTAGATCTGTTAGACGAAGTGCACCAGCACATTTTTAAAAGTAGTCAACAAAAGGTTTTTATCCAGTTCACTTGGACCCCAGCACATACAGGCATTGAGGGCAATGAAAAAGTGGATAAATTGGCAAAGGAAGCCCTGAAGGCAGATCAAGTGGAGATACAAGTCCCACTTAGCAGACCAGAAATCAAAATAATCAAAGAGGGCATTAATAAACAGTGGCTTACATATAATAGAAAAACACCAGAATGGGTTATGCACACACTGCAAAGAAATAGAAAATGTTAAGCATATACTTCTATCATGTAAACAATATTCTGAAGAAAGGGAAAAGCTCAAGAAAATAACTAAAAATTCACTGATATTAAATAGCCTATTGGGCCTACCCGGTACATCAGTCACAATCAAGTTCAAGTTTATTTATAAAGCGCTTTTCACAATGGTACATTGTTGCAAAGCAGCTGTACAACAGACAAAAATATCCAAGGATATTTACGATGTATTTTGAAACTTGAAAATAAAACAAATCTAAAAATAAAGATAAAGAGCACACACAAACATAATGTATACACAAACACATATACACAAACTTATATGGGAAATAATTGCAAATTTATAGAAATACCTAGTTGTACTATTACAGTGTTTCCTGGGTGGGGTGTGYAACCTAGTGTCAGCAGACTCCCTTTAAGCAAGCCAACAGGGCGACACTGGCAAGAAACCAAAACTCCAGTGAATAGTAAATGGAGAAAAAAACCTTGTGAGAAACCAGGCTAGGCAGGGAGGGCCAGTTCTTCTCTGGCATGTTAAAGCTGCAGTCTGTAACCATGACTGTGACTGGTAAATGAAAAGCTAAATGATTAAGTGGTAAAACTGTCAAAATGGAGGATGCCATGATGTTTATGGTTGTGAATATGAGAAATTGACATGGATGGCGTTAAGTAACATAAGTTACTGATAGCAGCTCTAACAACAATCTGCTGTTACATGACTGGCTATGTACTGATGCTTTAAGATGTAGATCGGTGGTTTGAATAA
>JAZGTK010020129.1:0-11110 GCA_036877625.1 Ambastaia sidthimunki
AAGCGAAATCAGAGCACTGCATGCACTTCATGTAAATTATTTCTAAAACTACAATTGAAAAACTAAATTTGGAAGGCTTGTTTTCTGTTCTCCTCAGATTACATTATGTTACATTATGTTATCATTATAAATGATATTAAATGATTGACATTCGCATAAAATGTCACCAATCTTCTCATCTTCTCTGTTATTGCTGTCGGCTAGTGGATGTTGACAATTTATAAACCAGGAAGAGAAACGTAAATCTTTCTATTCCTGATCACAAACTAAATATTAATATTATGTAATATTAATACCAATATTAATATTATCACGTTGTAGTACAACAATATTACTTACAACAATATTAATACAACATACAATCATGTGTAAATTGCCTTGAATAGCACAGTGAATCTTATTTTTATACAGACAGTAAACTATTGTTTAAACCATTAAACAATTAACCTTTTACCATTCTTGTGGGGACATTTGGTCCCAACAGTTAAGAAAAACAAGAACACACACACACACGCACACACACATACACAAGCTCTCTCTTTGGTAAATCCAACTTGTAGTGAGGGTAGGGGGTGGTCCGTAGGTAGGTAAAGTAAAATAATCATTAAACATATTTTGTGCACTCATATGGTTGTTTTTATGGCACTGACTATTTATTACAATTCACTTCATGTCTTAAAGTGCTAGTTTTGAACCTGGTTTGTTGACGTTTCTGCATGGCTCCGTCTTTCACACTAGTGGTACAGTCCGTCAAAGCTCACTGAACGTATAAAAGCTTGAACTTGTTGCGTGAGACCACAATCAGCTCGACAATTGAAGATGGAGCAAACTGAAGTCATGAAACCAGAAACCTTGGAGGATTTAATTAAAACTCTCCACAAGATTTTTGAAAGTGACAATATCAATGTGGAGGAGGTGCAGAGCATCATGGAAGCCTATGAAAGTAAACCACAGGAATGGATGAAATTTGCAAAATTTGATCAGTACAGGTAAATCTTTTTTACAATACAATACAATAACAACTAAGTTGTTGATTTATTCTTTGAAAGAACTACACGTGTATGCTTAGAAGCATCAGGGACATTTTACACAATTTTATGTTGTAAATAGTGAAAATTGTTGACGCTAATGTTGCAAACATTTTTCTCCGCAAAAATGTTTTTTGTTTATTATCATAAAGAAAACTATTGTTGCGAATCAAATAATCACTATAATGTATGTTTTGAAACCGAAAATCACGTGTCTTCTTCTTATGGCCACTATTTAAGCAAATGTGATGTGGAAATGTTTATGTACAAATGTGAATGTGAAAAGTTTTTTCTCCGATGATGTTGTGTGGGGCTCAGGGGGCGGGGCTTTACATCAGAGGCGTGGTTGAATCGATGGAATCGTGGCCAATCAGAGCTCCGCTTCAAACGCACACCCGTAGCTCCCAGGACGTCCTGCGGTTTCCTAATAAACACAGTCGAATCATATTCCCAGCACACAGAACGTCCAGTTCCTTTCTGGATTCATCCACTTCCACTAATCCTCCTTATGTAACCCATTTAGAATATAAAATAAAATGTATATATTAAATACATGTGCTTTGAATGTTTCTGTATAGGTACACCAGGAATCTTGTGGATGAGGGAAATGGAAAATTCAACCTCATGATATTATGTTGGGGTGAAGGACATGGCAGGTAAGAGCTGGTTTGTACTAATCAAACATCTAAATGTTACTTTTGAAAGGATTACATTTTGTTCTAAAGTTAAATATTATTTAAGCTGTAGAAACTCAATAATGCATAGACATTGTTGATTAATAATTGATCAAGCAGAAAACATGAGTCAATTTATTAGAGATATTAACAATCTGAATCTGATAAGAGTTCAATGTCTTGTGATTATTGCAGTCATAAAAGAAGATAATATTCTGAAACCCATTAATAAATGTAAAATGGAACAGATTTAATTTTAGAAAAAAATGAGACTGTTATCTTATAATGTCACTTCATTAAAATATAATAAAAGTGTTTGTTTGCTGTGTAATATTCAAAACACAAAACAAAAATAAACAAAAAATGAAAATATTGTAACTGAATATTTGCATACTAGATGTAGAATTAAATTGTAATTAAGGCACATTATCATCACAAAGTGCTAATAGCTTTTTGCTAATCATGGTAAACTATCCAAAGAACTCGAAGCACAGATGTGTATTGATGGTTTTCTGAGTTTGCCTGTGTTTGCCATCATTGCAGTAGCATCCATGACCACACAGACTCGCACTGTTTCCTAAAACTTCTCCAGGGACAGCTGAAGGAAACTTTATTTGAGTGGCCTGATCAAAAACTACAGGGCAGTATGGTCCAGAAATCTCAACAAATCTTACTGGAAAACCAGTGTGCTTACATCAGTGGTAAGAATGTACTATTTACCAGTGGTCTGAAATCGTACATTTGTAAATTTCCTGTGCTCAGTAAATAAGTTACAGCTATGATTGTATGTGGCTAATGAATATTATTTGACTGGCAGTAGTATCACACAGACATAAACTCTGATCATCTAAATGATTTAATTCTTAATCACTATTGACTAACCAGAACTTCATATCACAAGGGCAAAAGGCAGTTTTATATTTTATAACAGTAAATAAGGGTAATAAATGAGGTTCCTTACATAAGTGAGTTTTTTGAGAAAAGCTCTGAATAGATTGATCTGATTGTTCACAAGAACTTAATTGCTCCTCTTTATGTGTTTGTTTCAGACTCCATCGGACTTCACCGTGTGGAGAACGTCAGTCATACTGAGTGTGCCGTTAGCTTGCACCTGTACAGCCCACCGTTTCAGACATGCCAGACCTTTGACCAGCGAACAGGACACAAAAACTTAGTCAAAATGACCTTCTGGAGTAAATTTGGAGAGAGGACACCATCTGTAAGTGTGGTGAAGAAATTGTGTAAAAATTAAGCTTTATGCAGAATTTCTACACAAAAAACAGTCTAAAAGAGAACATTGAAAATCCATCATTAGGTTTAACTCTATAGCATGATTTCTGCAGTTTGAACCTTAAAAATATAAAGTATCATCTGATATCAAGACTGTAAGTATTTTCAAAACATTTCTGTGTGCTCATGAATGAATCCTAAAACACTTAAGCAGAATAAAGTTAATGTGTAGTCATTTAATGATAACAGGGAAACAATATATATATATATGTATAGATATATATTGGGGCGGTTGTGGTCTACTGGTTAGTGAGTCAAGCTTGTAATCAGTAGGTTGCTGGTTCGATTCCAGTGCTGGCAGGTAGCAACTGAAGTGCCTCTGGGGGTGTGTGTGTGTTCATACCTCACCAGTGATAGGTTAAATGCAGAGGTCACCTTTCGGGTATGGGTTACCATATCTGACAAAAACATGTCACTTTCACTATATTAGTAATTAGTAAAAACAACATACAATTAAGCAGTATTATATTGCCTACAAACAGCATAAGGCACTTTTTAAAAAACACTAACACAGCCTCCCTCAGTATTTGTCATTTCATTGTGGACTTGCACAAGTTTACCTTGAGGACAAAACGGTTTCAATATCAGAGCAAGAATTTGATATAAAAAATCAATGAGCTCATCCTGATGGCATTAGCTATTCAGTCTTTGCTTTTTTTGTGGAAGTTTTTTTAAAAGATTCTTTTGTAACTGTTTTCCCTTTTTGTATCCTTTTCTTATAGGAAATGGCCATTTCACAAGAAAACAACTGAGACACAAAAGTATGACAATCAATGGAGCTCACAAACAAAATTTACAACATTTTTTATAAAATTGAGCAGTAATTCAACACTTTTAACGGTGAAGAAAGGGTCTTAGTGGTAATTACTGATGATTAATCAAGGCCTGGTTTAACATTGGCAAATACTGCTGAACAGCGGCACAAACATGAATAGACGTATTAGTTGCACTGCACCATGAATCTGTTCTTTGTTGTTGTTAGGTTTGTGAAGTTCTCATTCTCTCATCATTCCTGTGTGTCTGTGACCTGTGTAATTTCTCTTTTGTACTGTTACTGGGTGAGAGCTGTGTGAGTGAAGCATGTAATTTAAGAGAAGAAACTATTTGTCTTTCTTTTTCACTGAATTTAGCTGATATTGTTGTAAAGACCTCGATCCACATAATGTTTTAGCAAGAAACAGAATTTTCCACAGATAAATGTATTGATTTTTAATTGACCAAAATGCCTTAAATCGCCATATGCCATTTTAATTCAAATAAGAAACAAACATTTACATTGTAAATATTGTTTAAATTAATCTTGGTGTCAATAATTGATATAAAGGAAACAAATATGGCAAAATCTGGCCCCAGTATTTATTTTAAATTGATTGATGCATACAAATCAGTTGAGTTGTTTGTATTTACATTAAGTAAATGAATTGTGTACCCAAATTTTAATGTTTAAACATTAAAAATTTAAACATTTTTAATGTGTATTTGAAGCATTTGACAGATTTCTCTGCTGTCATTACATCACAGCTGGTGGGTTTGAGGAAACTTGATTCATTATGTATTCCTGAAAATTTGAGTTCTGGGTGTTTTGTCTAATTCAGTAATAAAATGTGTGAATGATTACATTTGTATGGTAAACAGCATTTACCTTTGCACATGGGTTCACACTCACCCTGCAGATACATCTGAAGTATTTAAATATGAAGTATGCTGCACAAACTCATGTTAGGACACGTCCTGCAACCAAAATTCTTTCTTTATAATCCACTTACTGAATCTTTTAAGCTAAATACTAAATACTGCTAAATACTGACCCTGTTTCTACGATACAACCAACCTGAAGAATACAAATGAAACATACTTCTGTCACATTTTTACAACATAATTTATGATCAGATCATTTCCTATGAAATCTGACACAACACAACCACTGATGTTTCCTTGTAGATGTCTGTTTTCATAAAGAAGCTCTAAACGGTCTCTAGTTTCTCAGTGATCTGGAAGCTTTAGCAGTCACAGGACACACACTGTTGTGTAATGTGCAGGACAGCATGAATCTGTCATGCTCCCATTGGTCGCTTTATTAATAATGTGCCAACAAAATCAATACAGCAAGAACCTTGAGCTCATTCTGAACTGGAATTCTGTCACGTATCAACTCACGTTATCTGAGGCAGAAGTGAACAGAACAGTGTGATTAAAGTAGAGATTAGGTTAGCATTAGTGCCATTACTGTACATGACCTTCTGTGCTGGCACAAGTTTTGGGAACAGACAGTTTATGGGCTGACTGTGTTTGTCACTTTCAGGAGCCACATACATGTTGCTTAAACAGTGTGTCTGTGATGTCAAAGGGCAAAATAAAATCCTGCTACAGCACAAATGTTTTTAACACGTCTATCGTGTGTTTATCATATATAAAGACCAGTTGTGAAAATGTTCATAAAACATAACTACTAGATTTATGTGTGTCTGTGTGTTTTTTTCTCAGGACACTGATGGGACCATAACAATGGTAGAAAAAATGGTATATAAATTAATAACTTCCTTTTATCTAATAAGTCATTGAAGACATTGTAGCTCAATTGGTAGCGCGTTGCAGTGCAAAGGTTGTGGATTTAAGTCCCAGGAGAACACGTAATGGTAAATGGTGTATCTTGAATGCACTGTAATGTGTAAATGTAAATGATGAATCCCAACAGAGAAAAGAACATTTTTTAATCTAAATATCCTGTACCTGTCTGTATCTGCAATAATTAATTATTGTACATATGATGTTTAATGCAAACAATGTGTATCTAAAAGATAAATTATATTTTATAGCTCATTTTTTCTGCTTTTTTGAAATAATGTTTCTTTGAAATGTGCTTTTAGAAAGGTTCTTTAAAAATCCTGGAAACTGTCACAGTAGTTATAAATGTATACAATAATAAAAGTGATTATTTCTGCTTTTGAAAACTTTCACTATTTCAACCATATATACAAAATTCCCATTAAAACGTCTTTTGTTTCCTCATAATTCTGATCCCCACACAATGTCATCCACTGACTTCAAGCACTTTAACTACACTGTACACATGTAAGCCATTACTACATTTGCATTATGTAGCTGCTAACAAGCATACAGTAGCACTCTGCTCAACTGAATTCAATTTTCTTTTAATTCAGTTGTAGTTTAGAAAGTCATGGTGATTTAGCACAAGGCAATCTTGTTTTCTATAGATGCCTGTGAGTCTCCTAACCCTAACAGATAGTTAAAAACATAATAATTGTACTAATAACAACAATAATAATAGCAATTAGTAGTAGTAGTAGTAGTAGTAGTAGTAGTACGAGGAATAAAATGCCAGTACATTTTCTCAATTCATCCGTCATTAACAGTTAAAATGTAATTTCACGGTCACTTTAACTGACTGGCACAAACGCCACATCGCCTGACTGTTGAAGTACTGATGACCGCTGCACCCTGCTGGTCAAATCAGGTCTTAAACAACAGCCACTCTCTGGTCTCGTATAAAAAGGACAGTGGCTGAACATAATACAGCGATGTTAACACTGTTCTGCTGAATAATTACTATTTCATGTGCTATGATGGTTTACATAAAGCAAAACGTACTTTAAAGAATCCAATAGTACGATTGCAATATCCAAGCACAGTGTAACATCATGTTTTTTGTGTTTGTGGTGCAATTAGGTTTTCACCTATTTAACAAAACAATTTGACAAAACAGCGTAATTTTAATAAATACACAGCATTACAATTAAACGAATCCTTTCTTGACGAGCTATCCAACACGTTTAACAGCGGCTCTGTGTGACGTAATTACGTACATACGTGCAATATCACCCATCAAACAACTTCCTGCTTCCGGTTGGGATAGAGGTAAACTGCCCTGGTGGATTAAAAATCAAATCATTAGAAAGTTGATCTTTCAGCATCGCAGATTCACATATTTCTTCCCGTTTTTGTATGCGGGTGCACCTGAACATTGCGATCATCGTGTTAGTCAATATCCAGGTTGGTGTAGAAGAATAAAATGAAACACGAGCTTCATTGATATCAGCTGATGTGTGCTGATAGGCCTTGTCTGTGTGTTTGAATCGCAGGTGTTCGCGGCACATGATGCAGGTGTTGGGCTGGATTCTGCTGCTGATGTTCGGATGGGTCCGCGGTTCTGAACTCACCTTCGAGCTCCCCGATAACGCCAAGCAGTGTTTCTATGAAGACATCATAATCGGGAATAAATGTACCCTTGAGTTTCAGGTAAATAAGAACATCCGTGCTCAGTGAATGCATTGCGTGTGATATCAGTGTCTCAAACTGTCGTTTAACCCGAACGGCAGGTGGTTACAGGCGGCCACTATGATGTTGACTGTCGTCTGGAGGATCCTGATGGTACGGTCCTCTATAAAGAGATGAAGAAACAATACGACAGCTTTACGTTCACAGCGGCAAGAAACGGAACTTATAAGTTCTGCTTCAGCAATGAATTCTCCACTTTCACCCACAAGACGGTGTATTTTGACTTCCAAGTCGGCGATGATCCTCCTCTGTTCCCCAATGAGAACAGAGTCACTGCTTTAACCCAGGTGATTTCAAACAGCCGTTTACAAGCTAGTATCAAAATCAAAGGTGTGGTTTGATTTGGTTTGATCATAAGATGTTTAGTTCTGTGATCAGTCAATTTACAGGGGTGAGTGTGTTGGTGTAGAGAGGGCAGAAAGAAAGCTGAAAAGAAATATAAAGAAGTTGCATTTGAGCAATTCAGATTCTGTATTTTTTTAAATATAACAGTGGATGCAAACAGTAACTGCAAAATAGTAACAATATACGCATGCAAATCTTCATATTGGTGATCTTTATCAGCCACATAATCTGTGGACCTGCGCTTAGCTGAAACTTCACTGTGACAGATCAGCAGATTTTCTATCAACACAGAGTATATTTCTCTTCTGAGAGTTTTGTATGAGGTTCCATTCATAATATTATAAATCTGATAAAAACATTTCCTGCATCTTTGTTTCAGATGGAGTCTGCATGTGTCTCTATTCATGAGGCCTTAAAATCCGTGATCGACTATCAGACTCATTTCCGTCTGCGAGAGGCACAGGGTCGCAGCCGGGCAGAGGATCTGAACACCAGAGTGGCGTTTTGGTCTATCGGTGAGGCCTTCATCCTGTTAGTGGTCAGTATTAGTCAAGTTGTTCTTCTTAGGAGTTTCTTTTCAGACAAGAAAACCACAACAACTCGCGTTGGATCGTAACAAGCATGGGTAATCATGGCTGATCTGCATCACACACGGACCCCGAGACCTCAGACGGGGTCACATCTTGAAAGCTTTTTAAATAAAGTCACATGAAAATAGAAACTTGAAAATTTGTTTCCTTTAATTCTGTGTGTGAACTGTGTGCTCCATATCCAGCAAACATCTTTTCCAACGCTGAAAATGAAATTGCCTAATTTATTTAATGGATGTGTGTTTAAATTTAAAATGTAAATGAACAATAAAGGACGTACAGACACTGTAGAACAGCTTGACAGACTGCTGCAATTTGTATATCATCATTATATGCATAAACTTTAAATATTAGCTCAGTATAAATGGAACCACTATCTGTTTGAATGCATTGTATTTGTGTTGTTAAAAAACAGGCATTTTTTGCTTTATGCTAATGTTTCTGATAATCCTGTTTTGCTTTTCATGACATTGGTGTAATTGGTGTGTTATAGTAGCTATAGTCAATTCTCTTTAATGGTGGTGCATTGATTTCTTTGCCTTGTTTGTTTGGGGTAATAAATGTCTTGAGGATCACCTCACAGCCTCTTTAAATAACTTCATATGGCCTAAAATTCTCCATTTATTTGTAGAAATGTGTGAGTCTTTACAGAGTTTTTGTAATGTACCTTACATATGTCTATGAAATAACCTGTAGAGCATATTTGTCTTTCAGAAGTTGAGTTATAAAGCAGCCAACATTTAATTTACTGCGATACAATAAATCTGGCCTGTAATTTCAGAACTGATTTGAATACATTTAAAATTATATATTTTTTCATTTATAAAATGGGTTGTGAGTACAAATTAAACATCTGAAAAGCTCTTTGGACAGAAATTAGTTTTACCCACTGTACTAGCGTATAACTTGTTTCAGCTCTGTAACGTTTCTCTGATAATGTTCTCTCATTCTCAGTCATCAGTTCCTCAGTATTTAACTTTTTGTACTGCGTCACATTCATTTTATTCTCTAGACATGAAAGCAGTTATATGTGAAAAGATAAACAAAAAATGTTGTGGAAAATCAATAAAGCTGAGAGCCACAAAAGCTGTTTTCGCCTTCATCTATCTGTATGGTTACTGATCTCATAAAGAGTAGACTAATGTTGAATTTGACAGTTTGTAGTTTAAAATCTAGGAGGCGCCGAAAGTAAATGTTATTTAGAGGAAAGTTTATTGACGCATCGTTGATAAATATATCAAAGTATCGTTAATAAAGCTGCCATCTTTATAAATCCCTTCATAAATGTAATAAAGGTCATAATAATATATTGCTCTCACAGATCCGTGCTGAGAGCGGTCGGGCTCAATCTCATGTCGTGACTGTTTTGGTTTTACCTTTAAATGGGAAACGTGTCGCGAAGTCCGTGATTGGTTCGCCGGACTGTCAATCATCCAGAATGAGGCGGAACTTTCGGTCGCTGTTACGGACCGAAAAAAATCATTAGCGATCAAAAGAACAGAAAAAACAAACCGACGACGACAGATAGAAATGGACACAAAACTGGAATACGTGTGTTTTAGGTCTGTAGTGAAGAACTGAGCCGCATTAATCGTGTATGTTTAATTTCGCTCGGTTACAGGAAGCGGGGGAGGCAAGATCCGCAGCCATACTCCATCGTTTTGACTCGGGAATGAGCTAAATTAAGCTTACAGTAGTGGCGAGCAACACAGCCCTGCCATTTAATACGAATAAATCAACAGCTACAGGATCAAATCAAACCTTTAGAAGTGAAGGACGTGAAGGAAACAGCGCGCAAAGGGTGAGTGGTGTGCGCGCGGCCTCCAAAGTGATGTCAGTATTGCATCAATAACATTAAAAATACACGCACGAATATACAGTAAGAGACATATATGATGTGTTTAAAGGCTTTAAGTGCAAAACTTAAGATGTAATTGACTGATATTAAAACCTCAGATTTTGTAAACATTGTAAAGAGCCAAAAACTGAATATCACAGACACACACGTACTGAAAATTTGACAGAAATTCTGAACATCACATGCACACTGAACATTATTGACACACTAATGTTGTTATTACACGATCTCTAGTATACTTGTGTAAAAGTGTCAGATTTAAACCCCTTTCCTTTGGGCTTTATACTAACCGACAGCCTGTATATTTGCACATTATAGACATACTTTTACTCGGAATATTATTATAAGACTTACGCATATTATGATTATAAAATATATCACAGTAAGAGAAACATAAACAACGAAACTATTAAGCTGGAAATGTGAAACCGCTCCAAACACGGTCGTATAACCCGTCCTGAACAATGTCTCGTGTTTTTGTGTGCAGTCACGGCGAACCGATGCCATGGATTTAAAAAGCGCCGTTTTTAACGCAGCCCGGGACGGGAAACTGAGACTCCTGCAGAAACTCCTGGAGAACAAAACTGATCACGAGGTGATGAAGCTCATGGCCGAGAAGACAAACGGAGCGACCCCGTTATTGATGGCCGCCCGGTACGGGCACCTGGAGCTGGTGGAGTATCTGATCGAGTGCTGCTGTGCTCCGGTGGAGGTCGGAGGATCCGTCAACTTTGACGGCGAGATGATCGAGGGCGCGCCGCCGCTCTGGGCCGCGTCCGCCGCGGGACATTTAAAAGTCGTTCAGTCTCTGCTCGGTCACGGCGCGTCCGTGAACAACACAACGCTCACAAACTCCACGCCGCTGCGAGCTGCTTGTTTCGACGGACATTTGGACATTGTCAAGTACTTGGTGGAGCACAAAGCGGACCTGGAAGTGGCCAACAGACACGGCCACACGTGCCTGATGATCTCGTGTTATAAGGGCCACAGGGAGATCGCGCAGTATTTGCTGGAGAAAGGTGCCGATGT
>JAZGTK010020130.1:0-11109 GCA_036877625.1 Ambastaia sidthimunki
TTCTTCTTCTTCTTCGTCTTTCGGCAATTTTGAGGGCCTTAACATGCTCGAAAACTCACAATTCTTTGCACACGAACCAGCCCCATCGGAAATAGCCGTCTGATAGGGGTTTTAAATTTAGGCGTGGCAAAATGGCTTGATAGCGCCACCTAGAACTGCCCAGAGCCCTACATTTAACATACAAGCACCAAATTTGGTAGGCTCATAGAACACCCCAATTTGTTAAAAAAAAGTCTCTTGGAGCGAACCTCTAATCCCAACAGGAAGTTAGTTATTTTTAATTTCCTCTGCAATTTGGTACATTATTGCAAATTCCACACGTCGTACAAAAACAAACTCCTCCTAGAGTTTTAATCCAATCGACATCATATTTTGTCATTCTCATCTTAAGGCCTTTGCGATGCTAAATTGCGAAGCTTTTGAGTTTTCGTTGGAGAACGTGACCGTGGCGGCCTGCCAAATTTTGGCGTTTCGCCATGAAAAAAGTGTTGTAACTGAGGCCTACAATGTCTGATCGGCCCCATCCTTCACACATTTGATAAAAGTCATGGTCTAAAGACATCTACATGGTAATACTCAGTTACGGTTATGGCGCCACCTGCAGGCAACAGGAAGTGACGTGTTTTACAATACGATTAACTCCTCTAAATTGTTGTAACTCAGGCCTGCAATGTCCACCATTTACTGTTCCTAAATCCAACAGGTGGTGGTGGCGCTGGGTGGTGGCGGTGGCACTGGGTGGCGGTTGCTCCGGTGCGAGGTCCTGATCATTGCTGCTTGTAGCTTTAATTATTATTATTAGGGACCGAGCACGAATGTGCAAGGTGTGTTTTGTCAAACAGATCGGCCCCACGCGGTTTGCACATGTGGTGATGGTCTTGGTGACTGTCACATCATCAATGCACTTTTTGATGTAAGCAGTGACAGTTTCAGTGTACTCCTGCAGGTCTGTGTGGTTGTTGTAGGTGGCTGCCTCTTTAAACATGTTCCAGTCTGTGCACTGAAAGCAGTCCTGTAAGTGTTGAGGTAGCATCCTTAAACACTAAACTGTGATGAGTTTTTGAACCGGTTTGGTGAGTTTCAGAAGTGGTCTGTATGCTGGGATTAGCATAACAGAGATGTGGTCCAAATACCCGAGGTGGGGACGGGGTTCAGGCTTGTACGCGTTCTTTTCTGTTATGTACACCAAGTCCAATGTGTTGTTACCCCTTTTTGCAAAGTTCATGTGCATGGTTGAAGTCACCGGCTATGATGAAAAAGCCAACAGGGTTATTGTTTGTTGTTCGCTTATGGTGCTGTACAGCTCATGAAACGCGCCCTTAGTGTTTGCACACGAGGGAATGTAAACCACGACAATAACAATGGCCGTGAACGATCAACACTTCACAAACATAAACTCCACCAGTGATGAACAGTGTTTTGTCACAGCCAGAGCATTGTTACACCATTCTTTGTTAACGTACACACACAAGCCACCCCCGCGAGTCTTACCAGACAGTGATGAATCTCTGTCTGCACGGTAGCAGGTTAGCCTGTGCAGTTGAATGTATGACCAGTCCAGGGAGACAATTCCTTGTCTCATGCTATGTAGACCAGCTGAGTTGAATTAAGTCCAATTGATTTTACAGTGAGCGGACCTTTTAAGAGCATGAGTGATGGAATCGCTGGTCTAATGGGGTTAGCCCTTGGTCTAATGGGGTTAGCCCTTAGTCTAGTTCATATACCTCCATGCTTGCCGCGCTTCTGTCCCTCCCCCACACCGCCGGCAGCGCCGGTTTGTGCAGGTAGCGTCAGTAGGCAACGCCACAGTCTCGGGGTTCGACTTCAGCAGCAGACAGAAGCCACGTAGCTTCTCAGTAGTCACCAATGAAAGCTGATGTTTGTACACACTGCACATGTCCAGAAGGCTCTGGCAATCATAGATGTTTCTGAGTGTTTAATTGATGATTTTGCAATGAAGTGAGACAGTTTAAAGATGAGGAAAGGAGACTAACAGACATAAAAACACAGTTTTTAGGACCCAGAGTAGCCGCTGCATCCGACCGTGCCGCCGGACGCAGCGGCTTGGATAAATGTTAAAAAACACATGCCTCTGCTGTAGCTTCTACCTTCCCCTTAGCAAGGGCATGGTGCTGGAATTGTCCTCCTCTGAGGAAGTGGACATTCTTAGTGTTGTTGTGGGGGAGGTTAAGGACTCTGACTTAAGGACTTAATTGAGAATGGATTGAAATGAAGAGAAGATGAAAGCACAGCACCTTCATGCACAACAAGGTGGTGGAATTAATAATTAATAATTTGAAATGACATATGGGTGAATAAATGACAATGTTAAAAGATTATTATTTAATATAAGGATTGTTATCATTGTCCTTTCGGATACCCTTTAAGAAAATTTACTTACAAAGTTACTCTACTAATCAAGATCACATGTATCTGTGTTTAGTATCTATGAGTTGTATTTTTCATATTCTGAACATTAGTGTCCATAACATTTTGATATCTTTGGTTGTATTAACATTATAAAACTTCTAAGAGGTTTCCTTCTCGATATCTGATCAAATTCCATATGCAAAACAGCATGTTGGAGGACAAACAGAGTTAACTTTCCCTTCGAGGAGATAACCTCTGATTGGATCATACAGCTCTTCAGGGCGGAACATCATTACAGTTTAAAGAACAGTGTCCAGAAACACAGTCCGCTCTTCTTCGCTTCTTGCTCTTGGCCCTCTCAACTCGGCTCACTCTTGATCGGCTTCTGATCTTCCTGGCCCTTTCCTCGGGCCATCTTCTACAGTCCTTTAAGGACTCTCAACAGGATAAGAATGCTGAGCTAGAAGTTCTCAGCAGACCTCTAAGCTTGTGCCAGGCCTAGTCGCCCTAGTCTTTCCATTCATTACAGGCCTCTGCATCAAACTGGTTCTCTCTCTCATCAATACAACATCCAGCAAAGAGCAACTGGAGCTAACTGCATCAGGACACTTTCCTTTAATGGGCAAGACATGCAAGTATCACACTTGGTCTAAGTGATTGGAGCTTTAACCACCATTAGCCCTTTTACTGAGTTGTGCTGAAATTAAAAAACTGATGGTTCATTCAGGCTGTTGATCTGCTGGCTTTTCAATATCCTTATACTTTATTCTTTACTCTGCCTTAACCTTTTTAGAAACTGTATGTGTGTTGTGTGTATGTTAGAGTAGTATGTGTTCAGTGTAGTTAGTCTTGTTTGTATCACACGTGATGTTGTGGTGGTTCATGCTCATAATCTGAAGTCCCTAATCCTGCTGATCTTTGCTACATGCTCTATAAGAGTGTTAAATCAATGTATCAGCCTACATTAATTTAGATTTCCTCAAATAATTGATTGATCTTAATCAATTAGTAATATTTCTTGTTTGGAATAATGTTTGTTTCCCTTACACAGGGAATGGTGTAGACTAATTCTATTGACATTAATTTTGAGTGAACTTGTTCATGAATAATTACGTCTTTGGTGGAGAATGCTTTATTCATGAACAAACCTCAATATTAATCATCTACATTTATTACAGTGCATTCCAGATAAATGCTCAGTGCACGCACTGGACACAACAGAGTCAGGGCTGGGTCTTCCTCCCCAGCGGGGAGTGCTTGCAGGCTCTCCATTTGGTCCCGAGAGGGACTAGTAGAAACCTTGGGCACATACCCAGGCCGGGGTCTCAAAACCACATGAGAGAAACGCGGCCCAAACTCCAGGCAGTCACTGGCCACAGTTCCCCAACCCTCTTGATAAAGGTGAGTGCCATTGGAAGGGCCATCTTCACTTCAAAGCATTTCAAGCAGGTGAAAGACCTGCTACGTCCTCTGTGGCACGTCCAGAGACCAGATGTGGAGATTCCAGAGGTCTGGGATGCCTCCATGGATGCCAGGGCCAGTGCATTTCTGCTAGGTGGATTTGTACCTACAATGAGACACTCAAGGGGTTTGTACCCAAAGCTCGCTTTTTGAGAAACTAAAGGTGTCAGAACACAAAATGGACTCACCAACATCATTATTTGTTAAGTTTGTACAGTTGTCTTGTGAATCAAAAGAGTCAACTCCCATATCTCTATGATGTTCTGGTGCTGAGAAATAGCTAATTCATATAATAGAAGTAGTTATTAGGGTGTTGAAGTGCAGTTACCAGGGTACCCTGGGTGGTTTTTAGGTTGTTGTTATGCAGGTGCTAAGATACCAGGCATAGTTGCTAAGGTGTTGCAATGCAGTTGCTAAGGCACCCGTGGTGGTTGTTTAGGTGTTGCTATGTGGTTGTGGCTAGGAAGTTTCTAGGGCAATGCCTAAATAATACTGACAGAGTCAGAGTCAAATAAGCCCACCCACATGTCTCTACAATGTTCTAATGCTGAGATAGGTTTATTAATGTCATTACATGGATGCTAGGGTACTGTAAATGGTTGCATGGCATTGTGTTATGCTGAAGATCTGAAGTGTAGAGGGGGGAGAAAAGGGGACAGTTCCTTGAGGAGCACATATGTTACTAACTACCTGCAATGACAGGCAGTTCCTCAGTCTGACAAACTACAGTCTACCTGTAAGGTAATCAGTGATCAAGGAGATTAATGAGGCACCAACCTGCATTACCTCCAATTTCTTCCCCAGTAATGCTTGTTTAATAGTGCTGAATGCACTATAGAAATCAAAGTACATGACTCTCACAGTGCTGCTAGTTTATAACACTGTTGAAGAAATTAGTTAATGCTGCCCTGGAAGACTGAGTAACGAAAGGATCTTAGTCCTCATTCCCAATGCTTTTGGTCTCGTTACACCCAACTGAATGTATGTTGTTTCCTACCTTATTGTGACATGCTATAACCCTACAGGAAAAGGTAGGCTTCAGGTAAGCTCATCTTCCCCAAGTCTAATAAAGCAGGTGAGACGCCCCTACCACTTGACAACTCAACCAAAGATTCACTACAGATAGAATTATACAAAGAGTTATACAATTTTTGTTTTGTGTAAATAGTCTATTTTATTAAAAAATATTTCCACCTGAATCAGTGAAATAAAATAATGATAAAAATAATGTTCAGTCTGTGTTTTGCTTCAAACCAAAATGAACACATTCACCTTTGAGACATACACAATGAATCTCATTTCAAAATGGGCACTTTTTGAAATCACAGGGACAGCAGAGCCCCTTGGGTATCAGGGCGCACTCCACTAAGGCAGTTTTTAGTGTTCTTAGTCAGAGACGATAGCATGCGCCGTTCTGTCCTATTTGCTGTCCAGCACAGAGGACAACCTGAGGGTAATTTTATATGAAATGTCACATGAAATGTTTACACACTTTTCATCAGTTTAAGAACCCAAAAATACCAGTCTGTGGAACAATAAATAAAGATGCATTGTCTTGATGTAGACTGTATCTTTTCAATATGATGATGCTGCCTAATTCATGTGCTTGTTATTGTCATCTCCCTGTTCACATAGCACATCCCAGTCAGTGGTCTCCAGGGCACCGTGCAGATCATCAGCCCCATCCAGAATCCATCTCCTTACTGTCCTAGAGGTTATAGGGTTGCACTGGACAACAGGCTTATAGAGTGGAATAAGCAAAACAAGCTGTGATCTGATTGTCCAAGTGGGGGACAGCAGTGAAGCTGTATGCTTCCTTGACATTGGCATTTAGTAGATCTAGTGTTTTGTTTCTGGTTGAACATTCCACAATCTGTTGAAAAGTAGGTAAGCTGAGGAGAGAGACACATGATTAAAGTTCCTGATAAGGCAATGAAAGCGTTTGGGTGTTCTGTTTTAAATTTCACAAGAAGCATCTGACTGCAGCCTGAGTGGACATGTAACCCGGCCCACGTCAAAATGTGATGCGAGTTGCTACGCACATGTCCAAATATATCACATTTGCATTTAACTATGAAAAAGGAAGGAACATAGAAAGGACAAAAAGACAAATTGAAGTGGATGGTAGTTGTTGGTAATGTCAATAAGTATAAAAATCTGTGGTTCGTATCCCAGTGTAATTCCAACAGTAATTGTGACAAATATATCTGCTTCGTGGAAATGCTATGAATAAATGTACAAGGATTGTACTGCAGCACATGTAATCTTTTGCTGCCAGTGTGTTTACATTATCAACTAACGTTAATGCTAATCAAGTTAAAGTACAGTTAACTTTCAAGCCAAAGTTTCACCTGAAATGTAATCAACAAAATAATGATAGCTAGGTTAATACGTTTTGTTTGAAGCCAACATAAATTTACCAAGACTTAAAAAGTTGACAACCCTAAGAATTTGTGTGTATGTGCATAAACAACACAGGCAGGTTATTACTTAACTAGCAACACTGTTGTGTTTTTTTCCATAATGTTAGCCCTACGCCTGGGAAAATGGTGTGAAAAATAGCATTTATTTAGCATGCATTTTATGTATTAAGAACAAATTTGCAATTCCTGCTCCCACACATAACATATATATATTTAAATACACTGATCACTTACATGTCTTGTTGAGCAACTGCATCATTTCACTATGTCTTAATTGATAACTCTGTGTATGTACCAAATTATCTTTGTATTCTTCTGTATTAATGGCAAGATCACATAACATCACATATTGTCAATGTTTATTATGTTTTACAGTATCCTACACATTTTTGAACCAAGCCTGATGCAGAGAAGTTCTGCTGATGATGGTTCGAATGTCCCTGCTGCAGTTTCACTCTTACATAACAATTTTCCTTTAAAGTTAACTTGGAAAAACACATAAGCCATGCAGTGGAGCATTTCGCTAGATGTTAATTTTTTTGTGGTTTTATATCATAATGATGTTAGTATGTATAATTTATACTTGCATCTCGAAATGAAGACAAACTGTAGTTACTTGGGAACCACTGAAGTGATAAGAATGTTTTACTGATGAGAATAGTGATGAAAATGCTTCATGATTGCATCATTTGCACTTAGCTGCCACATTAGTTCTACTGTCTAATCTGTGTTCTGCAGATTTTTCCAATTGTAAATTAACAGACTATGGGCAGATATGATGATGGCAAGATTTGTTAAACATACAATATTTGAGATGGTATTCTCTGTTTTCCCCGATTCCTCACCAGCGCTGCCAATTCATCATTTTTTGCGCGAGATCTAACATTCTGCATAATGACTGACAGAAGATATGGGGGGCAGGATTTTATTAAAAATTGTATTCCTGGTCACGTATGTAAACAATTTCTGTGTTTTTATATATTTCAGTATTATGTGTAAAGGTGCTTTGAAGCAATGTAACATTGTAAAAGGCCTATTAAATAAAATTGAATATAAATGCATCTATTAATAAAATAATCTTAAAGAGGGTTGCTCCTAAATGTTTATAAAATCAAATAATGCAAACAGTTTGCAAAGCCACAGTTCAGCTGCTTAAGCATCCATATGTATGTCCAGTCCAGTACATGCTATGTTCAATAATGTGGGAAGCTCAGTTTCAGTTATACAAAACAACATGCTGATTTGCAAGATTTATCATTAGAAAGGGGCTGTAATCTTTTGAAATAAAAGTCAGTTTTACAGTAAAGTCTGCCAAAAGTCTGAGCAAAAAAACTCTATTTTTCAGGCTTTAATAATAGAGTGAAGACAATAGTCATTCAAAGTTCTGCTTTATTCTTACACCATCCACGCATATCAGCACAGAGAAAGCTATTCTGGTGCAGATAATATGAGAAAGAGAAGAAAAAGAGATTAAAGAGCAACTATGGGCAGAGAAGCATGGCAGAGCACAACAAAGCATGGTGTGGATGTTACAGTTTAGATGCAGATGTTTCAGTCTTCCCAAACAATTTAAATACTTTAAAAAGTTCATAAATATAAGCATTCAATATTTTAATAAATGATACAGTTTGATAACATAGATATTTGTGTATTATTATCTCGTGGTTTTGGTGGAACATCAGTTTATTGATCTATACAGAACTTGGACCTTTATATCATTTACATAGTGTATGCCACCCAGTAGATGACGTTGACCACAGCAAAGGTGAAAGGGAAGACGGCGCGAGCATAGATATCAATGGTGTCTGCATCAATGGGTTTACATTTGCAGCATTTCTTTTCTTCACCCCTCTCTTTCTTTACCCGATGGGACTGAGGCCCATGGACCTCGCTGTCCTCCTGCAGATTTGTGGATAGCTGGGCTCGGTTCTGCCTCCTTGAGATGAGGAGGCCCTGGTTCATGCCAGCCACTGAGAGGGGGAAGAGAACCATGGCCTGCTTCCCATTCCTTACCATAGGCTACAAAAGAAGATGAACAGAAGACTGAGAAGAGTTTTTAAAAAGTATATTCAGAAATGTTCCGTATAATTATAAAACCTTATGTTTAAATTTTTTAAAGGGTACTCTGGCTATAAACACATAGATATGGCTTAAAAGAACTTAACTAACACTTAATTAACACTGGCATTGGCTATAAAAATAACTATCTTAAAACTGTGTCTTATTCACATTGGCTATGTTAAAAATGTCTGTTTGACATTGTTTTGCAAGCTACTGATGGAAGACTCACCATGTTTACCTTGCTGTGTTGGAAATAGAACAGCTTTGGGCTGCAATCATCTGACATCATGTATTGTGATGCAAAAGAAATGGTCACCCCTGAATTAAAGGATTGATTATTTAAGTTTATTAAAGCTATGACGTTATAAACATTTACGTAACCAATGCCAGTGTTTTTGTATAAAGCCATATATGGGTTTACAGTCGAGGTACCCTGTAAGTTTTAAAAACATCTAAATTCCAGACTCAATTTACTAGATATTTTATTGTAAAGACAGTACGGAATTATTACGTCATACTTGCAAATGCGATTGAACAAATGTCCTGGGCTACATATTTTTGATATACAAGTCTTTTGAAGAGTTGCTGCATTGCTGCAGTGTACAACTGGCTTTGATTCTCCTAATAGTACCTCTGCACTCTTGTTTGTCTTGATTTTGGCCTTCTCCTTCTTGCTGTAGTCTGCATTATAGTGTGCAAATGCGTATTCAATCAAGGCAGCAAATACAAAGACATAGCAGATCCAGAAATATACGTCCAGAGCTTTGATGGCAGATGCACGGGGCAGTGATGAACGAGCACTAACCATCAGCGTTGTCATAGTGAGCACCGTGGTAATCCCTAAAGTTAACCAAAAGAGGAAACACAATTATTTAACTTTACCTGTCACATGTTTCTTTTGTTAACTGTTATATGATGTTTTTTGTGATTTCATTTTTAATTATATTTTAGGATATTTTTGACATAATAACTTTGACCACTGAATGACTGACCTAAAGACACCCTAGCAGGCACAGCTGATTGGCTGATCCAGAAAGAAACCCATGACATAGCAACCAATAGGATGGAGGGCATGTAGGACTGAATGATGTAGACTCCTCGATTACGTCGTAGCTGGAAACGTAAGCTGAGTCGTGGAAATTGGCCCGCTGTTTCAAAGATGACAATAATATTTCGTGTAAAAATTATTCATTTTTAAATTAACAAAACTGATTTTGTTATGGGTTAAAATAACAACAGTTGTATGTATCAGTAGTTAATGTTTTTTGGGGAAAAAAATCAAAAACGCCTCACCAGATTTAAAGTTCATCATTTCTGTAACAAAGCTATAATCTGTGATGGTAAACTGAGACAGCTCCAGTTTGTCCAGCCCATGGATGTATTTCTGACTGTCTGACCAGTGATACACAATATCCTCTGAAGAGTAGCCATCTGCAAACAATTTCGAGCATTCAGAAATGTAGTATCTAGTCTAGTTGATATTGTTTTTGCCAAGATAACTGGGTTCCCTTTCGAGGGAACTGGGTTCTCTTTTCACAGTGTCAGACACGCTGGAGTCTGAACATGTGTAAAACCAGACCTATTTATAGGCAAGTTCAAGGTCATGTGACATAGCATTGCCGCCACAAAGACTTTAAAAGGCGCCTGCAAAATACGTCATCAGCTTTTTGTCTTCAGCCCCCTAGTCTAAACATAGCCAGGCAAAATAGTGAGAGAAATTGAGTGAGAATTAGAGTTAGGAAGTAGTCAGAGAAGGAATGGCTTGTAAGAATTTTAAGACATGCATGCCACCCTGCGCGCGTTATATTACGGCAGGTGATACGTATCATATGTGTGTGTTTTGTCTGGGAGCTGAGCATGCTGGGTCAGCTCTTGAAAGATTTTTTAAATTGCTTATGCTGAATTGCTCTTGAATTGCTTATGCTGAGGACGCTCTGCTCCCGTCTGGTTCTGTTTAATCCTGAAGAAAACTGGGCAGCTCCACCTTTCGGGTAGAGAGGCGGGTATAACAAAGCAGCGAAGGTTTTACTCGTAGGGCTCCATTTGGCGAAAGAGCAGCAAGAGACTGGTCCCGCCTTTTCTCTCATGCTCTGCGCCGAATAGGATGAGCACACACCAGCTCCAGAAGCCCACTCAGCAATTTCTTCTAAGCTGGAAGATGAGTTTATGCTGGTAGCATCAGATGACAATCTGACTGCTAGATGGGTGCTGAGGCAGATCAGCTTTCTCTTTCTGCCAGATTTAAGAAGCTGGTTGAGATGTTTTATGTGCTGTGGAGAAGCATCCTATTCTGGATTTGCAATGCTTGAAACACTTACTGAGGAGATACAGATCCAAGATACTGGAGGGCTGTTTGTCACAATAGATCTGAAGGATGCATACTTTCACATCAAGATTCTGCACATCAAGAACACAGGAAGTTTCTCAGGTTCGCTTTCGGGGCCGAAGCTTACCAATATTGAGCGTTTCCTTTCGGCCTAGCTCTACTGCCCTGCACCTTCACAAAGTGCGTGGACATAGGTATGGCTCCATTGAGACTCCAGGGCCTTAATGTGCTTAACCACATAGACGGATGTCTAGTCATGGCCAGCTCTCAAGAGTTAGCTACATTCAGGCTCCATTCACAAGTGGTTGAGACCATTTGGCAGAAGTATGGGGGGGGACCCAGCTCTTAAATATGGTCTCTCAACTGAGGTTGTAGAGACCATTCTGAGTTCCAGAGCACCATCTACTAGGATATTGTATGCCCTGAAGTGGCAGCTCTTTGTGTCGTGGTGTGGGCAACACCATGTTG
>JAZGTK010020131.1:0-11109 GCA_036877625.1 Ambastaia sidthimunki
CTGATGGCGTCACTGCAGGAGTGACGTCATCACACGGTCACACTGTGAGTGACCGCTAGAGGACATCAGACGTAAAGATCAGCGCTCAGTGTTTTACTAAATCAGCTAATGAATCTTCCTCACATGTCTTGTAATCGTTTGCAATAGAAGATTTGACACAATCAGTGTATCTTATGAATCTTGTGGCTATTCATCTCATTTTAATCCCTTGAAACTTTAGTGTAACAGTAATGGCCTGAATTGTTTCTTTCTGACTTGGGGCTGAAGAACTTCTGTTTTCCTCTGCGCTTCTTCTGTTTTCCTGCAAATCATTTACAGAGACTGGAACAGTGTGACAAACTCTCTTTGCTTTAGTTTAAGAAATCTGTGTTTCCACCCCTCGCCCCTGAGAGCTTCTTCATACGCATCACACTGTTTATAATCTTTCTTATTTATTTTAAGAGCGCAGCTTTGCATCAAAGCCTGAGAGATAAAGTCATTCTGTGGGATGTAAACAGAGTGTGGCGTATTCGTGACTTTCTCTAAATGTTTAGGTAAGAGAGTTTGTTGTGATGTATCTAAACAGGAAACAGTCAGTGGAGGAAGTCTTGGAAAAATCCCTTTTCTGATTGTCCTTGTACATATCTCACAAACCATCGATCGGAAATTCCCAAAAGCATGTTCATGTGTTTTACTGGAAAACGTTGATTGTTGTACTGGAACTGGCTTCATTAGACAGCCACACTGTTGACACATGATGAAATGCATTTTTTGGTCCAATCAGAGAGAGCAACATCTGTGTTTGGACACGTGGGAGTTGTTTATGACCTGCGATTCTGCAGCCGTCGCATGCGTCACACGCAGTCATCTGTGGGCAGCAGCTGCTGATGGCTCATGCTTGAGTCCTCGAACCCTCACAGACTGATCAGAGATCAGCGCTCTGATGCTGCAGAGGTCACTTCTGTTTATAAACATCAGGTTTGTTTTGAAGCACATATGAAAGTTTTTACCTCAAACGTGAAGGTTAAAAAGCATGTTTTTATAAACAGAACCTTTTCATGGTGTGATTCAATCCATGATGTTGTTGGAAACCTTTAAACAAGGCCTGATTTAGTTTCAAACACCTCCTGATTTTCAGTGAAGAAATAAAGATGTGAACATTTTTATTTTATTTTGCTGTATGTTTTGAGTTAGTCATCAGGGTAGGTGATATATTTTGCAGTCCAGTAACTGTGATATTCTGTGTTTGTGTGGTCAATTTATATAATGGCTCATTTTCTGTTTTTAATGGCGTATCGTAAGATGCAGTAACGCAGTATCGCCACTAGATGGCAAGAGGATCATTTCCGCCGCAGCCACGTGTGAGTTACAACACTGTCAAATGACACACGCTACATTTTAATGTGTACATGTGCACAAATAATTCAGCATTTAAAGTTATTCGCGACAACATTACGTGTTTATAAAGGTCACACAATATGTGCATTCACATGAAAAAACGAATTCACTGTTGTTTACTATTTGAATGTATATTGTTGCCAAACTTTAAAATCTGTCTGATAGTTTTGAAGTCATTCTAAAGATGTATGAAAGGAAAGTGGACGTTTGTAAAGTTTATTTGTGATGTTGGTTATAAACTGTCTGAAAGCTGAAAATGCTGTTAGTTCGTCAGGCCTCATGTTTGATTAATTGATTGATTATTTGTGATTTGCATATGATCTGATTGTCACTGGTTATGAGCATTTGGCTGGTTTTCTGAGTGTTTTGTTGGGTTGCTGTGAATGATCGATACACACCCACAGTGATTCCCATCAGATCTCCCTGCAGTCACAAGTGACAGAATAGATGTGACAGAATAATAGCTCAGACATGAAATCAATGTGAACAATAAAATAACATGAATGTGAACAGCAAAACTCAGATCATTTCATCTGAATGTTTATTAAGTCAGATTTGAATTGATGAATCATTCAAAATAAGACCAGGAATGATGTATTTAGACATAAAGTACATTTTGATTTCATGTTGATTCCATCTGCTTTCTATCTCACTGCTGTTTGGAGAATCAAGTGAAATTCGTGCATGATTTTTGTTTCTTGGGGGTGTCTGTATTTGGGCTGGAGGTTTTTTTCTGAAGTTTTAAAGAGCAGTTATGTGTGTAGTTTTGATGTGTAACTTTATCAGCCCTCAGTCAACATACATCACACTATAATCACAGGTGCAGCCTCACCTGAGTTTCAATGTTGAAAGTCAATGGGTCAATGTAGTTTGTGCTGTTTTCATAGTAACAAGACCATGCAAAGAAATACAGTAACCCTTTCACCTGACAAAGCTAAAAGCATCACAGCTCTTCACTGTTTCACTGTTTCACTGTTTCACTGTTTCACTGTTTCACTGTTTCACTGTTTCACTGTTTCACTGAGCAGTGCAGTTAAACTCAAGTGAGCAGCTGTAGTCTCAGTTCAGCTTGTGGATCTGTGTTTGGTTCTGCACGGGTGCCAGCGTGTGCTGTGAGAGGGGGGAGAACGGGGGGTGGAGGTTTTGGTGGGGTTAGTTGTTTGTGTTCCTCTGCCAGCCGACTGACCTTCAGCCCGACCCCTAATCACTTCAAAGTCACTCTCATCAGTGAACACGACTGAGAGACTCTGATTTATCACAATCATTACAACAGGCATTTAATGCAGCCACTGACAGGCACATGTTGTGCTTTTTCTATTTCATGCACACAAAATACTGTAGCAGTGTGGCTGCAGTAGAGTTTAGTGATGGTATAGGATGGTACAAGGGTTTGTTTTTGTGAGGGACCGATCAGCTGTGTCTAGTGTTTAATCTTTGTCACCTTCCTAGTGACGTTTAACTAAAGAACTAAAATCTTAAATGACCTTTTAGAAATTATAGGGAAACTCTCTCTCTCTCTCTCTTTCTGTCTGTCAGGATCTATTAACTCGTTTCTGTGTAATCGATACATCCACATGTCAGCATTGATCCAGTGCTCCATTGTTTATCTGCTTTTGTGAAGCGGGAAGCTCTTGTCGTTCTGTGCCAACCGTGTCCATGGTTACATAGTTTTGCTCACACACAGTTCAGACACAATCTTTGATTTGTTTTGATTTGTGAATCTTCACCTGAAGACTGTGTGTGTCTGACATCTTAACAGCTCAGAAACAGAAACTTATCAGTCAGTAAAACCCAATTCAATTATTCATCACAGAATATGTGTGAGGTCACTGTGAGGGGGGGTCAGCAGTAGCTCTCTAGCCTAATTCTTAATAACTTCACAGTGCTGGTTTGATTTGTTCATGATTGCACAGAAATGTGTTTATACAAGAGCAGCTGTGACCTGTATTTACAAGAGTGCTGCTTGACTTCAGGCATTTTATGAAGGTGACTTGCTGCTTGTTGGTGCTGATGATAGTTTTGCTCATAAGCTCTTCTGTGGAATTTATTTAATAACAGCATCAAAATGTAAATCAAACTGTTACATCCATTTAAGAGCGTGAGTGTATTTCTTGCTCTGTATAATTGTTTGTGTGATGTGGCTGTATAATCTTCCGCAGGAAACACAGCAGCATCCCATCTGAGTCTCTGCATGTGCTCTGACTGTCACTGGAGCTTCATGTTGATGGAACTCCTGGTTTGGAGCTGCTAATAAGATGTTTCTCACCTTTTCTTCTCACACTGACTGTGTGTTTTATCAACTGTAATGAGGCAAATCTTTAAACCCAGAAATTCCCTTTGAAGCTCTTTCTGATTCTGCAACAACATGTTGACATGCTCACATGTTTCTGTTTGTAAGGTTAATAGGTGATTAATGTTAATAGGTGATTGATGGGCTGTTTCGGGTCGTAATTGGCCCACGACACACAGGTCCAGCAGTCTTATGATAAATCTTTTCATGTAAGTTTTAAAGTAAGTTTTAACAGACTCATGAATTCATTAGTTGTGTTGACTGAATAAGCAGATGATGAGAATGAGAGTTATGAGAAACTGTGAGTGATGTGTGAGCAGCAGTCTTTATATTCAGAGAATGAAGCGTCTGATTCTGGTCTCGTTTCACCCTCAAGCGTCTGACGTCATGACTCTCAGTGTTGCTGCACAGACTGGCAGACGTGAGGCCACTGCTGATGTCTTTGTGTTTCTCACTTTCTCCTCCAGCTGAGAGATGAACTCTCTCTCTCTCTCTCTCTCTCTCTCTCAGGACGAGTCTGAGCTGAACCAGCGTGTGTACAGAATAGCAAACCACACGCAGGCGTTCACACAGCGAGTGTCAATCACTCGTCAGCGTCTCTCTCTATGTTTGTAATGAAGTGCCCTTCAAAGTGTTCATCTCATCTCCAGTGCTCACATTTAGATGAGAACAGGTTTGAATAGAGACACAACCGCAGGTTAAAGCAGTTGTTGTGAAGAGTCGTCGGGTGACTGTATTCTGGAAACAAGATTTCTTTGAAGTCTGAATAATCCAGAGATTATAGAGATGAATGTAGAGAAACACTAATGGATCTGCTTCAGATCTTGATGATGATGTGTGAGAGATGAGACGACGGTGAGACTGTGATGAGATGTTTTCATGATCTCACTTGTGCTGTTGTTGGGCTGTTCCACCTTCATTGCTGGACTTGTTCAGATTTGAGTGAAGCTGTTGAGACCTGCAGAAGAGCAAAGACAAGATTTTTGCATTTTGAATCCCTTGACAAACATTAAAAACAGCAAGAACACTGGAATAGCAAAATCATGCTTTCTGTTGGTAGAATAAACAGCATTTGTGGCATTAAGAATCACCTCTCAGACTGATTACACAGTTTGTTCAATGTGACATTTGTAGGCTGCAGTTTATTGTTTATTTTTTTAGCATTTATACTTTTGGCAGAAGCTTTTTCTATAAGTTACAGTGCATTCATGATATACATTTTGCCATTAGGTGTGTCCCTGAGAATTGAACCCACAACCTTTGCCATGCAGGTACACAACTGCATGTTTGTAATAAATTCTTTTTTGAGCTGTTTTTTAGAACGTGACTGTAAACACACACACACAGTGAGAATGAGACACGTTTCAAAGACAGAATAACCTTCAGGAAAACAGTGCAGACAATAAGATGACACTATGAGCCCTGCTGGGTCTAAAATTAAACCACCGTCATACAGGACGTGTTTGGAGGAAGAAACATTGTTTATATCTGTGTTGTTTTCCAGTGTAAGAAAGTTCCAGTGATGGCTAAAATGAAATGCGTAGTTTCCAGCGCTCAGAATAACATGAAAGACGCTCGCATGAGCCCAAAACTATGACAGCTTCACGTTTCTGCTGCTGTTTTTTCCTCCACGAAAACAATGCTAACGGAAATGCTAACAGAACACGTCAGATTCTGCAGATAAAAATAAACACAAGACTTCATGCATGGAAAGTGTGTGTGAGAATGAGGTCGTCCCGCAGGGTTTAATGTGCAGCTGAACCCTTTGAGTTCTGTGCATGAATTCAAGCTGTCCGAGATTCTGGACACGTCCTCACGGTTCTAATGACTCTGAACTGCTCCAGTTTCCAGACACAGTGATTTCAAGCAGCTTTTATTCACTCATGTTTAAAATAGATGTTAAACTATGTGGCATCTGCAAACAAACAACATTAAATCAGAACTAAGTTTTTAATTTTTTCAGATTTTTGCTTTAATCTGATGTCAAGATGATTTTTAATAGATATTTTGTTATTTAATAAAACAACATCCACACATTTTAAAATATGGCTGACGTGTCACGTTTTGCAATTAATGTCAATAAAGCAACTATTCCATGTTTCTCCTTTTACATCACGTGTTTCCTTATGCTAATAAAAAGTGTCTCGTGAGCGCATGTGTTCAGTTTCAGAGTGAGGTCCTGACTGTGTTGACCTCATGCCCTCACTGAGTCACATGTGTCATCACCTCATGACACATCTGAGATGTTACAAGTGTTTTATCTCAGGGTTTATGTTTGACAGTTTTCTCTCAGATCTAAAGGCACAGTGTCTCTCTGGATAACTGGAAGTGTAATTTGGACGTGACAACAGCAGAGGACACGGAGGGTGTTGGCTGTTTTCACAGTATTGTTCTCCAGCTTTACTCTCTCTCCGGTAGGAAGCCCCCACTGGGCTTTTTTCCCAGACTTCTCCTTGGCTTCACCCTTAACACACTGTGGCTCTTTCAGGATGCCCCCCTCCCTCTTGTTTAACCCCAGCACCTTCACGTCCCCACCCACTCTAAAACACTTCCGACTTCCCAGCCAAGTAGATCAGTCAGACTGTGCCAACTGCACAGCTGGTAATACCAT
Organism: Ambastaia sidthimunki; assembly: GCA_036877625.1. NCBI lineage: Eukaryota > Metazoa > Chordata > Actinopteri > Cypriniformes > Botiidae > Ambastaia > Ambastaia sidthimunki. Next base: position 6,279 of record JAZGTK010020131.1, read on the forward strand.
CTTTCTTCTGCCAAGAAATCTATAAAATACAAAAGATAAAGAGAGTTTCACTGGGACACTGTTCCCAACAGTCTCTCCACACTGCAGTTGCTATACAAAGTGCTTAACTGTCTTCACAGGTAACCAGACATGCTTTGTGGAAACTTTATGATGTGTTATATTGAGGCAATAAGCCACAAGAGGCCGTAGAGGCTCCTGGACACATAAATCAGAGTGAAACAGTCCTGTAGACTGAAGGCTGGAGTATAACTGAAGATCAGAATATTTCAGATTTACAGGAAATGAACAGCTAACAACAGCAAAGCAATTCTCTGATGATTCAGCTCCAGACATCAGCAATCACCACTGACATTTTCTTCAAGGAAAAATATATAATAATTATAATAAATATAATTTATTTTGCCAGTTTAGTTTGCTAGCATTACTGTAGCAGTATTCCAGTTTTAAACTGATTGAGTGTGCAGTACATCAGATATTATTATATATCAGATATTCTTTTGTATCTTGTAGCTCTGCAGGTTTATAAAGTGTACAAACACTGACTCACGCGTTCAGAGAAATGTGACAGTGACTTTAAGAGTATAATCTCATTTATGCAGGAGCACTAAAGAAAGACATCAACGCTTTTCTGCAGTATTTTCTGCACAGCACTGCTGAATATTAGCCTCAGTCAGCTAATGATTAAACAGTGAAATGGGCTAAAAAAGCTCAAAAACTGTATGATTTGAAAAACACGTTTTTCTCAGCAGAGGAAAGTTGGGGAACTATAGTGATGTTAGCAGAAGGTCTTTAGCACAAGATGATGGTGCGTGACTGACAGACACTTTGTGTTCCTAAAGCTGGTTGGTGTGCATGTAGCTCAACTCAACAGTTTTCTGTAGATTTTAAACAAAGACTACAGACCTGTGCTTTGATATGTGTGGGAAGTAAGTTTTGTAACCCATGTGCTTATCTGATTTTTCACTCATGCTTGCCAGAAAGAAAGAAATGCAGGAGAAAAAAAATGATTTAGGGGAGTGAAAATTGATGAATCCAGGAAATTTTCACCCACAGGAACTGACATAGAGGACACACAGTTAACCTTGAATTATTTTGTCTGGTTATCAGTTTAAACTCTAGTTTACAGTCTAGTTTTAACAAGCCTGTGTTTGTCATTTCCTGTCTCTGCTCTGTGATTGGCTACAGCAGGGAGGATGAAGCAACTGAAGCCCAACCTTTCTTATAAACGGTGGAATTTGAGAAGCTACATGTATTGTACATCTGAAAAAGTAATTAAGCTTCCGTTCTTCAGCTGATTTTCTCTGCATCACCTCAGAAGAAACATTTTATCTACATACAACATTTTGAGGAAGATCTGTGTGACCTGCAGGTGGAGGCAGGAGTGAGTTTGTGGATTTAGCCTGTTGTGCGTTTGGGCTTTTGTTTTCTTAAGCTTCCCCTGCACACACACACACACATACACACACACACACACACAGCACAGCATCTGCAGTCATTGAGAGATGCCATTTCAGGATCTTCAAAAATCAATTTGTTTCTATGGTAACAGCTTTTGTTTGTTAAAGAGGAAACTGCATTTTAGCCTTTTCAGCATCTTCAGTTTGATCTTCTGTATGTTCTAAATTTCTAACGTTTTCTGTAACTTCAGATACATATAATAAAAACACTGATAATATTCATGCTTATACAAAAACTATGGTAATAAACTATGACATAATACTGGTGTGTAACATGAAATGCAGGAACTCATTAGTACATATATAATATTTAGACATACATAGAAAATAACATTAACCAAGATGTTAATTGTTGTTTAGCTACTGCATTAACTAATATCAACGAAAATTAACCGTAAAGTGTTAAGAATTATCTTCCTCATCTTCATGTTTTTGTCTGTGTTTATCTTTGACTTCCTGTTTAACCTCTAAAGCTGAGATTCAGTTCCCTGATTGTCTTTCAACCACCTCGACATGAAGAACCACAGATTAGGGCCAAATGCAAAGAAAACATGACTCTGATCAAACCCTCAGCAGTACGCTGCACACAAAGGGCACTTGAAAGGGCAAGATGAGCTCTGTAGCTTCACAGCAGCCGGTAACCAGCAGAGCGATCACTCTGAGTTTCCTGTGATGATGTTCAAACTCAAGCCCAGCGTCTCTCGCTAAAGCTCTTCTGCTTTAGGAATATAATCAATCAAGACTTGTTTTATTTTTAATAACTATAATGCCAATAACTGAGTGTGATTTAAATACTGGCACATTTTGAATAATGTTCATATCATGTGGCAATATTCATGCATCACTTCCTGTTCAAGAGTTCCTGGAAGGAACGTACGCAGATGGCTATAAGTTCCAGCCTCACTCTCACTTCCTGTGTTTCTGATCAGAGGTTTGAGGGAAGGATGCTGCATGTGTCTGTATCCTCCACAGCTGTCCTGTAAATTCCTCAACGGAGCTTGTAAATGAATGAAGGTCATGAGTTACACCCAACAAAAGTGTCAGGAACTTCTGTTCTACAGTGTGAAGTGTGAGGGATATCACTTCCAGGATTTATGACAGAGTCATGGCCATGTTCCTCTAGTACAGAGACCACAGCAAAACCAACAGACTCATTCAGGCTGAAACATTTCACTCTTTCACCTTTGTCACAGGTGTTGAGTGTCAGTAGGGGGCGCTGTGATTTCAGCCTGCCCTGCTGATGGACAGACAAACAATCAAACAGCCCTTAAACACTCAGATACAGCTGATGATGAAGAAGAGAAACACTGTTATGAGTCAATAGATTATGAAACACACAGTGTTCAGTGCTCACTGTGTCTGAGAATAGGACTGAGCTCTTTATAGAAGATTGTGGTCTCTGTGTTTGGGCAGCTTGAGTTGAACAGACTTTGTGAATCAGTGCATGATGCTCTACTGATGCCGTTCATCTGTCCCTCTTTAAATTGAAGAAGCGTGTGCGTGTGCGTGTGCGTGTGCGTGTGCATGAACTCATTGTTCAGATACAGATCAGGGTTTGGATGCTGTATGGTGTAGTAAAGCATGCAAGACTGCAGCAGTCTGCAGTGTTCTGCACAACACGCAGCCAGAACTGGACAAAAGCTGCAGAATTGTCACATGCAAATGAATGTATTAGTACAATGCATGCAAATAAACAACAGTCTCAGGTTCATTCTCACTGCATTTCCTCATGACTGCTAGTTACCAGTCAGTACTGAGTCGTATGATATATTTACTGATATTTCTTGAAAAAACTAGTGTTATTTATTTGTTTCTTTCCTCTGTTATTGTTTCTTTAAACTGCTTTGCTACAATACACATTATAAAGAGCACTATAGAAATAAATAGAAAAAATAATTGAATTTGTTAGTGAAAAACAGATGAGTGTTCTGTTTGTGTACCATGTGCAGCCAGTAGTGCTCTCAGGTTTAATTGCATTGAAACATCACTGATGATCTGTGTGTGTTTGGAAGCTGGACACAGAACATGAAGTTCTGCATTTATTGATGAGAATCATTTTGGATAGACGAGTCTGCAGTTGTTTTGAACAGAAAGTTTGATTGTGTTTTGGGTGAATTGGGTTTTTAATTATAGAAACTTTTAAACCATCCGTGTTTAAAAAGAAAGATTTTAGATCTGCCTGTACAAATCAGAGACTGTGTACAAAGTTACACTTTATTTCATGAGCATCTATTTAAATAATCCATGAGTGTGTGTGTGTGTGCATGTGTGTGAGTGCGTGCGTGTGTGTGTGTGCGTGTGTGTGTGCGTGTGTGTGAATGTGTGAACGTGTGTGTGCGTGTGTGTGTGTGCGTGTGTGTGTGTGAGTGTGACTGTTTGTTGTTGTTAAAGATGGAAATCTTAAGCTGTTTGTCACATAACACATCTGACCCCCAGACAGAAAAAATCCCACAGACAGAAAAAGCAAATATGCAAACTAGTGTAATACACATGAGCAGCATTTTAAGACACTTCCGTTTCTTAGGATGTGAATCTCTGAAGCTGTGCGCGGCCTCTCATCTCTGTGAGACGGTGGGGGTTGTTTCCATGGCGATGGAGGAAGGATGGGGGGTATTGAAGTGTACCACAGCTGTGCCATATGATGCCACAATGGTTACCATGGCAACATATCTGATCAGTATTTCCATATGAATGAATCGCATGCACTTTAATTAGTATTTTAAATTAATTTTGAATATAGATCAGATGAGATCCAGCAGTAAGATTCAAGTGTGTTTAAAGACATTAAACATCAGCGTAAAAATGGACCCCAAAAAGCTCAAATAATTTATGAGAAATGTGTTCATATTGAAATGTCTGACTTATAATTGTAGATTGATATCCTGACAAACTGGAGGAGACATGACACGGGTTATTTTGCTGAGATATTTGTCTTGTTTCTATGGGACAATCTTTTAATTTGAGACTGTTGAGAAGCTGAGAATTAAATTAAATTCTAGTGAAATTATGCCACTGCTGGAAACGAACGTCACAAGCCTAAAGATCGATTCACAGACTCATGCGTCTGTTTTTCTGCTGTGATTTATCTCAGTGGTTCTTTCTTCTTCTTGAATTCATTTAATCTCACAATTACAAGCGTGATGACTGTTGTATCATGATAAACTAACCATCCCGCATTTCCTGTTAACAGATTGAGATTAAACTGCTCAGTTTAGCCAGCAAATGTCCAGATGTAAGAGAAAAACTTGTGGTCACACAAGTGTCACCATCGTGTGGAGATTTTCTGTTTATGATAAATGGCTTTGAAAGCTGATCTTTTCCCTGTGAGAGTTCACTTATAACACAGACACCGGGCCACAGAGAGACCAAAGCTC
>JAZGTK010020132.1:0-11109 GCA_036877625.1 Ambastaia sidthimunki
GATGTAAACGGGCCCCTGAGCTGGAGGATGGAGCCCTTTATAGCTTACCCTGACTCCTGTTCTCTTTATGCTGAAGCTCTCAGGACATGGCAGGAAGTTACAATACGAGATATGTCTGGGCAGAAGCGTGTCCGAGCGTTCCTACATAAATGCATGAGTGAACATGACACATCGTACAGTCGGGTCAGGGGAGGTCTTCCACGTCAGCAAGCACAGAAGTCACTAACTGAGAGCCCTCAGATAAGTCAGCAGCCCAACATTTTCACAGCGGAAATTGGAAAACCGTGCAGTGCCGTTTCTGTCCCAGTTGAGACGGGAATTCGAGAGGAAGCAGAGATAACAAGTGCGTAGCTGAAGTATGTTTCTTAGCGGGTGTCAGGCAGTTTTTAGCTTGTACTGTGATTAACTCTGACAGCGGAAACAAAAATCTGTAGTTGTTAAAAGACACACTGAGAACTTTTGTTTGCCTGTTTTATTTTAATCTAACCATAACCAATAGTTAGATGACTATATACAAAAAATAAAATGACTGTATGAACAGTAACACAAGTGCAAATGAAATATATAAACATTCCTCCTCGGAAAGCCAGCATGGAATGGCAGGTTTATTAAGCAATTTTCACTGGGCACGGAGGGAAAACTGCAATAACTCTGGGCAAGTTACAGTACAATATACAGATAATAAACACTTCCAAAGGAGGTTATTTGACAGGAAAATGATACAGTAACATACACAGCTGGCAAGCCCGTGTTTTTTCTCATAGTTTTTAAATAATACACATGTAAGGAATGATGTTGTACGCAAATATGAAGATGTATGCACAAAAATTAACCTTTAACTTCTTAAATCCATACATTCTAACTTCTAATCTCAGTTTGAAAACACAACACAAATAAATAGACAGAATAATGAAAAGCAAAAGTTTCAAAATAAAAATCACAAATTATAATAGGTTAACAATTTCTTAACATTTCTGCTTTACTTTTACCATAATCTGCTTCCTGTTTCATTTGCATACTTGAACGTCAACAACTGCAGAGACCTGCTCCTGTCTTACAGCATAAGACGTCTTATCCCCCCCGTTACATTATCAAATATACAGTTCAAGCTGCTGGATATTAATAAATGTAACACACACTGGCCTTCACACACCTCATCAGATCATCAGCTGTGGACTTCATTTACCGCTCGCCTGCAAACACAAGCGGTAATCACACCCGCTGATTGCCACGGAGAAGCAATCAGGCCCAAATCCCTCATTATCATCCCGATCAATCCGTATTGTGTCAATGGAAAAGGCACAAACGATGCACATTTCACACCAAATCATTTACATTTCACATCAGAAGAGATTTGACGCCTGACAGACGTACAGAAACGCACGTTTATCACCTTTAGTCTGTCAGGTTTTAAAGCTTGAGAGTTGTGGAAGGATGTGACTGTTGTGTGACCAGAGACGAGAGATACTGCAAAGCAAACACCTGACATCACAAATCAACTCAACATGTGTAAGTGATAAACACTCAGCCACAAACAATTGACTTTCCAAGCTTTGTTTAGTTGTTGGAAGAGCATGTCAAAGGGATATATGACCATTTTCTCTCTTGAAGGAACACTTTACCCCAATTTATTTTTTCATCTGTATGTCGTTTTCTTCGGTGCAACACAAAAGAAGAAAAATTGAACTGGTTGTTTATATAATTACAGTGAATGGGAACTTGAGCGTCAAAGCTTCAAAAAAGAATGAAAAAGTACAAATATCCATTTCTCTCAGAGACAGATATAGTATAAATAAATTATGAGTCTGCTCCTCACACAAAACTACAGTAACATATGGCCTTAGATGAAATATGTTATGATATTTTTGTATTCTTTTTATTATAAAAATCTCAAGTCCCCATTACTGTACATTTATATTTACATTTATGCATTTGACAGATTCTTTTATCCCAAGCGAAGCCACAACCTTTGAGCTGTTAATGCAGAGCTCCACCAGCTGAGCTACAGTAACACAGAAATTCTTCAAAAACTGTGTGTCGTACGGGACATGAAGGCGAGCGAATGACAGAATGTCACTTCTGGGTAAACTGTTCATTTAATAGTTGCAAACTCGTCTACAATCCTCAAACACATTCTGACAGATGGCAGAGTGCAGAAATAGATTAGCAACGCGTTGGAAAATGATGGAAAATTGCAGATTTACCAGCAGAAACTCCAGCAGTAATTTTCCTCTGATGAGACACTCCGTCTCCTTCAGGCAACATTTTCAATTATTCAGCTTTTAATCTGAAATCTGAAATAATTTAGGAGCATATATACAAATTTGAACTACACGCTGCGTCATGTGAAACAGCTACACGCGCGAATCATGTTAGCGTCGAACCATTAGCGCTCACTGAAGTACGTATAGTAAAGATAACTTAAATAACACACAGGCCTCCAAACAAGCCCAGAATAAAACTAAAAATGATCGGTCAACAACATGTAATTCCTTAATGCATCCCGACTCTTGCAAAGTAAAGAGATATTGAGGTACAATGTCCCCCTGTAACGGTTTGTAAAAATAAAGGCGAGACATTTGAACATCCATCCAAACACAGAGAAAGAGAAAGATGTATATAGACATGAAAGTCTTCATTTTACAAAGTGCTTGGCATTTTTCACAGTGTGTGATTTTAAACATGTCACACAACCCCGTGATTTACGAAGCTTCAGCAATAATGTTCCTGTCCAGAAATATGAAATACGAGACATCAGAGAAATTGTCCTTCGTGTGTAACGGGGGGTGTTGACTGGCTGGACGGGCTGATCCAACATACAGGTGTTGGTGGCACTCTGAGGTCTTCATGAGCTCATAGGCGAGTCAATTTGGTAACACTTTACAATAAGGCTCAATTTACAAACATTGGTTAGTGCAATAAAATACTATCGCAACATTTATAAACAAAACATTTATTAATCTAAGTTTTTTTGCATATACCAATATATTTATATATTCAAGTTGTTTACTGTAAATAACATTAGTTAATTTTTTATGAATAAACATTTGTGTATTAATTATTATATTTATGAATTAATTTTAATGAACCTAGATTAATAAATGTTGTATATTAGACCTTCATTGTTACATCATGATAATGCATGAGCTAATCAAATCAAATAAACGTTATTGTAAAATGTTACCGTAAATTGTACAGTAAAAAGTTGATGTATAGAAGTAAAAGGGAGAACATGATGTTGGAGATGCTTTGAAGGACATGATTTTGTGAAGCTTTCCACCACCCACAGTGAGTAAAACCACCACCAGATCTGTTCTGATAGAATCCTTTCTGAGGAGCTAAAACTCTCAGTGTATTGTAATAAAGCTCACCTGCACAGTTAAAGGTCAGTGCATAATAGCTCTCCACCTCAGAACAGAATCATCTTCATATAAGCCCACCATAGGAGACTGTCTAACACAAGTGTTCTCAGGACCCACTTCCTGTGGAAGCCCGCATCATTTCCTGCCGAGAGTCCAGCCTCTCTCGTCAGGAGGCAGATGGCCATATAGGAAGTGGATGGGCCTCAGTGTTAAACACATACTTATCCAGACCGATCAGCTCAGTGTCGTCAGAGAAAAGCAGAAAGAGATATTTCAGCGTCTCCCCCAGGAAGAAACTCTCCATCTTGTCTCTGGGCAGGGGGTTCACGGGGTCACGAACGTTACCTATAGAGGTGTAGCCGCCACTGGGCACCTGACACGATAAACAGATAAGAAACACTTATTATTTTATATATTAACAGTAACTGTAACTGTTGGTATTGTAGAATAACATGGTTTATAATGTCATTCATACATATAAAGGTCGAAACACAATGTCACATGCACATTTATTTTCACTCACTCTGGTGTAATTGTTGAAGCTCTGTAGAATATTCCAGCCCCAGTCCCTGTATTTGCCATCTTTAGTGAATTTATACATGTAGAACAGACTTTCCACAGTCTCGGGTCTTAATAAGTTGTGTCTGTCCGCAGGCTACACACATCAATTAAGAAAAAACAGCCATCAATGCAAAAGACATGCATCTCTCGTAAGTCATCTATTAGAATATAACGTTAGCTTATTAGCRTGTTTACGTCAAACCCTGGTGAGTACGGTTGTGTTYCAAATCATTTTTGCTTCATTTACATTGTATGCTGCCTATGTAGGCAGTACACTAGGTTGTATATGACCATATGAGTAGATAGTTACAGAATCCAGACACAGCACAGGCCGGACTCAAAACCACATTTCCTGCCTGAGCACCATGGCTCAATATTCCATGAGTCTAATAGTCTAAGCAATAGGTCATGGCTCAAACTGCCCACTCAAATGATCAGAGATTGTAAATCAACTTTGATCCACCTTAACATCGATGTCTCGTCCGTTGTGGTACTGCAGGTTAAAGTGAGCGATCTCAGGACTCAGGCCAGTCTCCATCTGAGCGTACATCTGATAGCAGGTCTCCATCAGCTGCACAGCCAGGTCCATGTGATCAGCTGGCAAACCATTATGAGCACCAAGAGCCAGCGTACCAGGCAAAAAACACACCAGATGATCCTGCATCAGCCAGAGAGAGAGAGAGAGGGAACGGGAGAGAGAGAGAGAGAGAGAGAGACATATGTGAGAGAGAGAGAGACGTGTGACAGAAGACATTTAAAAGGTTTCGAACAGGTCAGATCTCAGAAGGTCTCAGATCTCCATTTCAACTCCATTTTGTTGGTCTGTTTCCATCCTTGTGAAGGAGCCAGTTTTATTAATTCAGTAGTTTTAAGACTGATGATTACAGGAACATGCAGTATATATATTATATATATTGATAGCTTCAGAATGCTTAAAAAAAAAAACTCTTGGAAACTGAAATGAAGTTTTAGACTTCTCACCATCTTGGGGTTGAGGCGGCCATTGGACAGCTCCCCTACGAAAGTCAGTTTACTAGGAGACGTCTGTCCCAAGAGGTTCTTTTTGACACCTTCTATAGCTTGAAGATAGTCTTCCAACAGTCTGCAAAAATATACATACATCATGTTAAACTCTTTTGCCCTCTAGAGTCAGAAATAAGCTACTGCATATCAGTTGTAAAATTAGTGAGCCTGACTATAGACATGCCAAATTAAAAACTGTCATTATTTTATTATTATTTTATTAATTAAAAAAAAGCAAAACTACATTAAAGTAAAATTAAATTAAAATATAAATAAGCATGAGGTAGAAATGTACTAGAAAAATAAAGTGACCAATTACATATCAAAATGAAATAAAAACTGCAAAAATGTAAAACACTTTGGTTAAAAAAGAAAACAATGTTTTAAAGTGAAAGCACAAAGTTTGGCAAGACAGATCTCACAGGTAATACAGACAGATCATTTAAATGCACCGCCTTCCACTGTCACTGACTGGAACATAATCATTGAACCTGTCTGGAGTGGATTTGATATTGCAGCCCAGAGACATTTATCAAACTCATTAAGAGTCTGTGTCTACCCAGTGAACACCTTTTTATTGAATTATTTAAATCAGACCCCTGATTTGACACCTGAGACATCAGTCTGTGATCACAACAGCAGTGGGAGTGGAACGAGTCTCAGGTGTGACGAAAATCACAATGAGACTGATAATATGTTACGATCTGCAGGGGCCCTGAGCAGTGTTTACTACTCCCTACATCCAGGGGTGGAGCCTGATGTTGTAAACACCTCAGGCTCCAGGTGGATGGACCCCCAGATAAATATTTATGCTCATTATGCTAAACCAGCTTGTCCAGGTTTAGAAACCAGCTATAACAGCCCAGTATAAACCAGGTAACATAAGCAAACTAGCTGTTTATACTGAGATGCAACACAAGTGGTTTTTATGAGTGTGTTTTAAGACTACACTGCATGTCTGTGATCTTCGAAGGCATTTGCCCTTGTTAAATCATTTTAATGCAATGATTAAAACAGGCTGGACACTCTTTTTTTCCTGGACAATTCAATCTCACCACCCCATTTGCAACCAAAATCACCTTAGTCCATCAGACTCAGACAGATAACCAATTCTTTGAATCTATTAGCTAAAACACTGGCGGTTGTTGACATCTAAGCTCTGAATTCATGAAGTCCTCTTCGTATCTGATGTTAAACTCACTCTGTTTCTTTTCTGCCGCCTTGCAGCCATTGTTTAAGCAGGTACTCATAGTAACTGTCCGCGCGGGCCCCGAGCGTGAAGGCCCCTTTGCGCGTGAACTTTCCACTCTTCGTGTTGATGAACATGGGCACCAGACCATCGTACTTCCCCTCCAGCCTGTGCACCTGTCTGGTCACCTCCTCCACAGCTTCCTGAGAAGATAGTGAAGAAACGTTAGTGATGGAGCAGTGATGGAGGTTATGGACATGTTAGAAGGTATGGAGAACATGTGAGATAGCACACACAGCCATCAGAATCCATAACTACAGCTTCATGACTCTACATGTCTCCTGGCCTTCAAAGATGGTGTGTGAGAATGTACCTGGTACTGCGGGTCCTGAGTGAGTCGACTGAGCTCTCTGAACTCCAGCTGGATGCTGGTCACCTCTGCCACAGTGCTGTCTGAGGTCCAGCGCGGAGGGTGTGCTGTACCTTTGCCAATATTCACATCAGAGAAGGGGATTTTGGAGGGGGTCTTGAAGGCAGGCATTAATCTGGAGCCGATATCTGTCTGTAAGAACAGAGACATGTTGAGTTTATCTACCATCCATTGCCCAATTATGTAAATTATTGAATGAAATACTTACAGCTTTGTCCAAGAACAGAGCCTCTCCAGTCAGGTGGTATGTGCTCAAGAGACCCCCCAAAATACGGATGGTACTCTCGAAAAGATTGACATCCACATTCTTGGAAAAAGATAATTCTGTCTCGACCCACTTTCTAGCTTCTTCAAACTCTAATACAGAGATAATCGGAGAAAGAGAGAGGGCGAGAGAGAGAGAATGAGAGAGAGAGAGACAGCGCAGAGATCTGAAACATACGCAGGGTTATAATGAAACGGTCTGTGTTATGAAACTTACCATCCTTCAGGTCCATTATCCACATGGTGTCCAGTGCGTCTATCAGAGTGAGTCCCAGACCAAACCACTCAGCATGAGTCTTAGAGATGGGCTTGAGTTCATCGTGACCCCACGCGAAGGCCTTGTAGCCCTTCCACGCGTGTCTGAACGCCTCCCGTACCGCCTCCACGCGATCTACAGGCTTCTCTGAAACTAGCACAGATAAACGCATCCATTCGGTAGCTGCATGCAAGTCAACACTCTGTTTTCAGCTGGCTGTGTATGAAGGAATGATGGGTGTGTATTCCAATACCTGGTTTTAAAGGAACACCCCCCTCAAAATCAGCCAATGTTGCTGCTTCTTTTCCGCGGGCGGTGAGCTGTAACTCCGTCCCCTGCTCAGCCTCTATCATCGCCCCACGCCAGCTAAAAACAGAACAACACAGCAATGAGTGATCCAAAAACTACAAATAACCAAAACGACACAGAGGTGTTAGAAAGACTCATTCTAGCGTCTTTATTATCAGGTTTAGACCAATGACCCAACCCGATCCAAACATGGCCGTTTGTCGAGATGTTGCACTGCGGAGATGTAGCAGCCACATGCCCCACAGCTGGAGGAAATAAAGGCTTATCAGAATTCAGTGTGAAGGCGCTGCGGTTAGCAATGCGCAGTTAATAAACGCGTCCCGGCGGCATTTTCAACACAAAGTGTTTGTTTTCATTTCCTGCTACACTTTCATTACGATACATTTTCAGATGTTTCATTACATCGGTGCTCTTTCCTAAAAAAATCCATCATAAATTTGTGCACAGAAGAGACGAAGGTGTATTTAAAGAACAACAGTGTGGAGGTGCAGAGCAGATAAACGCATAAGATGCCCTGCGAATATAAATGAGATTAATTACAAACAGCTCATAACACTGTCTCAGTGTTAATACATCTGCTTACACAAAAGGTCAAATGCAACAAATAACATATTATGACAAACTAATCCTGGAACCCTAATTACAATTCTCATATAAAAATGTCTGAGTCATCGTTTATAAGGAAGAAGCTCAAACCTAATGACAGTTTTGGACTCTGTTCCTCTGTCCTCTTCCCTCTTGTTCACAGACTCTTCTCTGTCTTTAAGCTGTGAGTCGCTCACGTTTACACGTTTCTGCAGTGTTGGAGGGCCGCGTTTGCTGGGGGGCTTCCTCTGCAGAAACAATCCGATCAACACATAAAATAATAACAGCAGATAAAGAATCTTATGGTATAAAGAAGGGAATTTTGTGTCTTCATAGACCCATATATGTGTATAGTCATGCATTTTGGAAATTTAGGTTTTAGCTGGTTATTTTAGCAGGGGCGGTAAAAACCCTTGAAAATTATTGAACTTAACTAACACATAACCTTAAATACGATTCTGACACTGACCATGGCTGGAGGTTTGGGAAGAATCGGAACGCTTGGTCTTTGAAGCTCCGGGACAACTTCCGGTGGGATATCCTGCACGATCCTGGGGGCAGCCCCTGGTTCGAGCTTTGGGATGAGGCCGGGAGGGATGGGCCTAAGACCTCTGTTATCCATCTCCACCCAATCCTCTCTCACTGATCTATCAGAGAAACCTGGAAAACAATAACCAATGAACGAATATTAGAATCAGAAGAGCATAATTTTAAGATAGACCAGCCTGGGAGACCTTTAATAAAATTACACAAATCTAAATTAATAAATGGCAGAGTTGGTGATATTTAATATAATTGGAAAAAAATGATTAAATATCACAGAGTCTTTAATACTTCATATAATTCCTGACAGCTAATAAAAAGGGTGAGGGGTAGAGGTTGCACCAATCAATCCTTTAATAAAACACAGTAACAGCTGATCAGGAATCAGTTTTGACCTTTCATATATCCTGTATATATGTATTTCATGCAGTACCTCTCCAGTGTTCCGTCAGGCTGGAATAAGACAGAATTCCACAGATGAAGAGGAACGCCAGCAGGAAGAGAATGAGACTCCGTTGAAGTCTGGACAGCTGTTTCCATTTCTGACCCCAAAAATCACAAACAGTTTAGGGACAATCGTAGGAGAGTGAAGATATTGTGTGATGGCTTAATGTGGAGTACAATGATTACAAAAATAAAACTAAATGTTGCAATAAAACAAAAGAACAGGGGAGAAAACAAAACTCTAGAGAAGTTCTAGACCTCTAGACCTCTTTACACTGTTTAATCAACTTATATAATTCAATAAACATACATCTCTGAACGATACGCTTATAAACCGAGATTAGAAAGCCAAGCATAATAGCATTAAATTAAACAACCTCTCACAAACTAAACAAGTCTGTTTTGACTATGTAGGGAATGTGTGTTTGCTTTATGGAGAAAATCTAGTATATACTTTATATATAGTATATATAAATTAATACATTAAATGTAAGAAAAAATACATTGGTTTTGATATGCTGTGATCTGGACAGGCTTAAACTACAAAGCTACAGTGCCAGCTTTCAATTTAACACAAGATTAAAAAGCTTTAGACTCGATCAACATGTTGTTCTCTAAATATTACACCGATATCTAGAAGCCATCGGGAAAATAACACTTAACTTACACAAACAGAAATAAATAAGCCATCAGCTTTATAACATCATAGATAATCCTCGTCAATCTGCGTTTCTACGAGATCTTAAGACAACAGATCATCAGATGAAAACGCTCTGAACTGAGGAAGCACGTACCCTCCAGCAGGACTGTCTGCGGTGCTTGCCGTTGGTGTAGCTACGACTGTGTTGGTCCCCCAGTGTCAGAGAGACAAAGTCCTTCTTCTGAGGCGAGAACATCTCTAACACAGTCCAACACTCGAAAACACTTTATCAGATACGTGAGAAAAGGGAAAAAATAGACTGTAAGTCTAAATATCAAGTGACTTTCCCACAAATCACTATTAGTAACATAAGCTGAACACATAAAGGGCCATTACTCTGTCCCTGAAGAGTGTTGGGGTGCAAAACAAAGATCTGTTCACAAGATTAATTATCACCAGCCTAAATTTGGAGCACAATGGGGCAGGTTGGGGCACAAATCTGGGAACCACAATCTGGGAATAAAAGTATAGGACAACCGTACACAGTGAGAAATATAAGAGGGGATTAGGGACAGATATCTGGTTGCTAGGGTGTAAAAGATTTGATGACACAGGCCTGCCAAGATGACACACATACAGTGAACGCTACACTAGACAAAGGCTGCTAATTGTGGATTGCCCCAGATAAAAACTTTAACAAAGTAACATGATCTTGAGTTTGTAATATCAGTGTGAGAGTAAGATGAACAGAAAAGACATGTTTAAGTCCTCCAAAAAGACAGATCTTGTGCTTACTGCTTAAACTCGTGAGGCTGAGACACTTTTATCCTCCAATTCTAATACGTATTAAGACCCAGCAAAAAATACCTTTAAATAATCTCTCATTTTCACATTTTCCATAACAGTATGATAAAGAAATCAGAAAATGCTAGAGTATGAAAACATCCACACGTCACAGTCCAATAATATTACCCATATCAATCTATTCATAAGCAAACAAGCAAACCATTGATGAACTGATGAACTCAAATAGCAAACAATGCTTTTCATGTCCCATCATTTATAAACCCATCTCTCACAGCTCAGACAGTAACTGGCCTTCAAATGCACTCATGTTTACCTTCTCTGATACTTGCTGATCGTTGTTAGGATGAGGTTTATATAATCAGGAATTCAATGCATCCCATACACTGTACACACAATATTTATATAGACTGTCCAGCAATGTGTATATAGACCAGGAGTGGCACATCAGCTAAACAGCATCTCTGTCTCTCCTGCAGACATATTTTACCGTAAAATCGCGTGTCGCTCCTACTAAACGCTCAGTTATCCCGATATCCAACGCAGTCGCAACGTTTATGTGTAAATATTAAACGCATGACAACAATAATCAGACAGCCGCGTGCGTAATGTTTACGTGACGGCGCTTTACTAAGTCACGTGACCACGCACACGCGTCACTGTGCGGGACACGCCCCTTTTATTAACCCGTTCGTAATT
>JAZGTK010020133.1:0-11108 GCA_036877625.1 Ambastaia sidthimunki
TTATTTCAATATAATTTTCCAAAGGTGCATAAAATAAATAGATAAATTATAATAATAAATAGATACATTTTGTACCATATAAGACTACCAAATGAACTATTTTGCCCTCCAGTAAGTTACAATAGCAATATATTTATGCAAAATGGCAGTGAAAGGCCACAAAATTTTGCTGAACATACAGCCTGGGATCTTCTCTGTTCTGACTGATCAAAGCCTCAGTAAGACTCTGAGACACACAGACACTCACACAAAGCTTTGTCCTCTGGAAGATAAAAGTCCCCCTGAACTTTCTCATCTTCTGAAGATCTCTGTCAAGTAGAGTCAGTGTGACCATCTAAGGTCAACAGTGCACTGAAAGCATGAAAGAGCCTCATACACATCTTCACTGGACAATATCCTCTTGAAACCAACTATGGTGCACATGTACTGTAAATATGATACAGTGAAGTGATTATAATTATAAAGAGGATAGTTCTGGTTCTTCTGGTGTATTTATTGGTGGGTAGCTGTGGTTTATTCATAAAAATGCACAGCTATGATCTCTTCAGAGAGTGAAGGGACTATATCTTTCTCGTTTAAAACATTTTAGTGTTCCCACTCAAAGGAATGGCTTTAGAAGTCTTGACGCCCCCTACTGGACATTTTGCTTTATCGTCACTGGGGACTTAAGTGAAGCACAAACTAAGTGCATTACTAAGTACACTTTAAAAAGTGTTGATATGTTATGACATTTATATCTACAGATGTAACATAAGCCGAATGTGTTTGTGTGAAGCAAAACACCTGTCACACTGGCATTGTGCAAATCCAGTAAATTTCAACAACAACTCTTATTAATAACACGTTTCTCAGCGTAACCATTCATTGACTGTAATTACAGCTCATGTTTTCTAGAGGTTGTACTGAGTGTTTTTAGCGTAAGAAATCAGGCGGCAATACCGCGGTGTCAGCAGTAGTCTGTAGGGGGCAGAGAGAACGGGGCAGCTGTCTGGAGGAAAGTCGACTTATGGCACTTTGTGTTGCCATAGGCAACCTGTAAAAATGCTTTTGCGAGGCTGTAAGTCCTGCAGCCGGTGACAGAATTAATTTTGAGGGGGTTACACTGGAGCCTCCTAAAATACAGCCCTGTGCGCGGAGGAGGAGACGTGGGCGACTGCCGCTCCAACGCTCCTTTCTCACCCGGGAAGGAATGCATAAGGCACAGAAAATGACAATTGTGTCAGGTCTGTGTTGCTTCTGTTTTGAGGACACCTTGTACTGTTTTCTGTTCCTCATGCCTTTACAAGTTTGGAAATGTTAAAAGTCTGTACGAAATGGATGGAAAGCCATCGGATTTAAGTAAATCAATTAATAAAGATTTGCGGACACAAATCAGGTTGAAATGCACTCACAGGCTTTAATTATTATGTTAATTTATGAACGCTTCACTCAATTTGTTTAACTAAGAAAAAGTGATTCAGGAAAGCTCATGCGTTGTGATGAATAGCATCAGTAGGTCAGTCACGTAATTGTAATACGCACGATTAACAGAGTACCATACGTCTTTAATTACTAGTTATAAAGATGTATTACTTATTTTCTCAAACCTTTTATTAAGTGCACTCGTTGTATTGTTCTTTATACTGCTATTTCCATAAAATAAATTGTTGTTTTGAATATGCACCAATGCTCCATGCTCATTGGTCAATACAGCGTGGCAGTCTTGGTAAAATCACCACACAAAAGCTATGACACGAAATAGCAAATATTGTAACGTTCTGTTATTTTATACATAATGTGCTATATCTTATATATTTACAACAAAACACACTCCGTATAATATTTCTTTGAATAGTGTTTCTCATCCTAACACTACCAGAGGCACATTTATCAGAGGAAGCATTCAGTGCAACATAATTGTCAACAAAATGCAGTAATAGTTGATGCTATTATAGGCGTAAATCCAGTTTTTATAAGCAATAGTGAATATAGAGAAGGGCTGTGTCGCAATTTGACCTTGATAAATGGCTCGCTGTGTCTCATTAGTACAGCTTTCCAGCTGTGAGCTTCCAGTAAAAGGTTTAATGAGACTACTGTGTAGATTAATCTTTCAGTGTGTGCTGCATATATATATATATATGTGTGTGTGTGTGTGTGTTTATTTGCCATAGTTTTAGAAACTCCTTTTGTATAAGGACTGCAAAGACTCAATCACCCCCCAACAGCATGAAACCATTTTCAACGACAGCAAACACATTTCTCAGCATTTATTCACTTTTTAACATACAGGTCTTAATGATGCTGATGTTAACATGCAAAGTGATCTTCATCACTCATTAAGCAGTCTTCAAATCTGTCACAAAGTCATTAAACACTGTCATTTTACTCTACTTCCAAAGATATGCATAACCTTAATGGACTTATAATAACCATAAATAATGATAATAAATGTAATTAAAGGCAAAATGAGGGAATGAAAATAAATTAAATCTTATTAAATTAAATCTAAATTAAATAGATTAAATCTTGCCATGCCATATACAGTACTGCGTTGGAAGCTCTGATTTTTTTATCTGTTTAACAGACTGATAACAATCAACTAACATATTACAAACAGCAAACCGAACACATCAGCCAACACAATTATAAATAATTATAAACAACTGATAATATTCTACATCATGATCAATAACGATTTACAGAATTTATAGTGATAGTGGCTACGTTATTATTAATCAAAAAATACCGCCACAGCAAAGAAAGATAACAGCAATATCATAAAAACAAAAGTCAAACATGATGCATTTAGTCTATCTGACTGTCTGATCGAAGAAGTTTGTTAAACCGCAGCCTCCATTTTTTGACTTAAACAAATATCTGAATAAAACATTATTAGGAAGTAAACAGATGTCTGACTGTGTATGCAGAAGCATGCTGGAGCAAATATTCACCCAGAATGTATAATAAGCAGAACAGAGAGAAAGGGTTCACACATCAGATGAGATATCCAGCTTAATTTACTACTTTTTTCAACACAAAAAGTCCCTCTTTAGAAAGTGTTCTGAGCCACCCTGCTGTCCACACTGAGAAGGTATTCACTGCTCTGGTCCAGATGTGGTGTCTGTCTCTACTCCATCTGCTCCTCCTGCTTTCAAAACAAACAAGATTTTCAGGTTCGCTGTATCTGACACTTTCAGTGAATCAGCAACGGATTCAAAATAACACTCTGAGAACTGACTGGGTGATGATGTAACATACAGAAGGTGTGATGATGTGTCAAAAAGAACGTCTGGCGTGTTCTTCGGAAGACATATGTGATGAAAGCATTACTTATTGATTTATTTAGCCAAAATTTGGGTTGATCCTAGTCCTACCAAGTATAACAGAACAAACTATTCTAGCCTCATTTCAGTGATACACGTGCACCTGAAGATAAAAATAACTTCCATAAATAAAATGCTTAGCAACTGGGAACTGGGTTGATGTTGCTTGGAAAACGCCTAAATTGGGCACAGAAGTGGGGTAGAGTGGAGCAGCACAGCTGAAGGAGAGATTTGGACCTGGCTAGAGGTTGGAAGGACACTTTCATTTTTACTCCTTGTTCCATTTTCCAAATTAAACAACCAGATCTATTCGGATCCTTTTTCAGATTATTTAAGGGACAGCAATAAAGTAGTTCAAAACGAACAGAAGCTCTGGTTTGAGGACGTAAATGTTATAGAATGTTTTTCATTTGTTGCTATAAAGTAGAATCTCAGCACATCTCTGAAGAGTCAACTGTTTGTGAACAATCTGCAGAGTTGGGGGAGATAGTTTACCTACCATCGCTCGAATATGATGCAATTTTGTGCAGAAAGGTTTACCTGAGAGAAAACTGAAGAAGGGATAAATCCGTGAAAGGCTTTAATATTGAGTCTTAGTCTCATAGAAATTGGATTTGAAAGATTTATATCTCAGCAAACTGTGAGATGAGCTCAGTGTGGTGAATTTGAGAGGAATATGGAGTAACTCTATGGACAAACTGTTGTGTTCTCCTTCTATGAAATCTATGAAAAACCTTATCAAATGTGGCGAGTGCCATCTTTTAATGATCAGGGAAAATGATAGATGTGTTCATTAATAAAGGCTTCATTAAGAAAACAATTATGCCACAGCACTAAAACAATTAAAAAGCACGCTTGAGCATGTCTTATTAAAGGTTTGACTCATTAAAATTCAATGATTAATCATTTTCATTCTGTTTCATTATGGATTTGACAGTTTCTTTCAACAGCAAGTGGCTCATCTGCAGTGATGGACTAAAACTTTGAAACACAGTACAGAATATAACAAAGAGAAATAACACATTTTTGAACTCTTCTGAACGTTTTAAGTACATCTCAAGCCTGTTGTTTACTAATCTCAGAGCCAAGTTCTGTAAGTATCTGTGAGGGTTGTTTCTTAATGTGCTGCCAGACTGAGTTGGATCTAGATAGTTGGCAACATCTGCACCAAGTGGGACCAGAATCTAGTTCTTGTATTCACTGACTAAGGAACTGACCTGTGTCCCCTTGGCTGCCGTTGAGGGCCTCACCACTGCTGCTCACCTCCTCACCGGTCTTTTCATCAGGTTTTAACTTCTTCCGGGTCATATGACCACGGAAGCCTGCCTGGATTTTGGCAGCTGCCTTATTGGCTTCTGGGTCATCCAATGGGATGTCCATGATGTCCTCTTCCTCCTGTGGATGGCTGCATTCCTCCTGTTGGGTGGAATTAACAATAAATTCATTTTTTTTAGTAAAACCGACACTTGGTACACTGTGCATTAATTTTGCTCTTGTTTAAATAATTATTCATCCTCTGAGAACCACCATGGTGGATTCAACATGATGGATCTCCTGCCCACCTAAATCCCATTGTAATAAATCACTATCTATTTACTCCATCAAAGACAGAACATTTCTATCTGCTTTGTATAAAACAAACCTGCACATTACAACTACAATCGCTTTAGTGATTCAATTGTACACCTCTCTTCTCTATTAAGAAAACATGTTACCATCACAAAATTAAACATTACAAAAAACATCTGTGTCTATCTTTCTGCGTGAAACATGTCACCAGTTGTTCTTATAATCAAACACTGTGAGGTGGGATGTGATGTTATTTGTTTTAGCTGTGAAACCACATACACTCTCCCACCACAAGCAGCTCAGCAATGGAAATGTCTCAGCAGAGGCTGGTTGGCAGTCTATTAAACATCTTGTGTGAGAGTGATGAGCACACGTCTATTGTAAAACCATGGTAGGAGCGTGTCCACCCACTTTTGAACTAAGAATTAGCCTCTTTTTAAATTAACCAAGCATTTTGCCAAGAGCTTCCTATCTGGTGGTCACAAGGCGTCCCACAATTCCTTTATAAATAAGCATATTTGTTTTCCAAAAATGAGAAGTCACAAGTCTTACCAATGTCTTCAACAATGTCAATTACATAATTAAAATTATTATAATATCTGTCACATTCCCAATCCAAGACTGAACTTTTGCATAACTATCAACAAATAAAATACAATGCAAAAATCGTTTAAGTCATGCTCATACACTTACGTGGTGTCATAGCCACACCAGCGCATTTAGTTACAAAGCGCACGTAAACTGCGCGCAAGACCCACAAAGCATCAACACTGTTCTTAAATACACTGTTTGCTAAAGTTGCCGTCGCCATTTCACTAAATAAAGTTTCCAAAATAAAATTAAGTATTGTTCGTTCCCAAACAAATATTGAAAACCTTAAGAGTTAAAGGTTACTTTTATCCGCTGCTCATCGTCTTTTAAATAAATCGCCTCCGTTTCCATAAACAAGGATTCATTACAAAACGAGGATTTATTATTTAAAACAAATAATTATTGAATAAAATGACCACAACTTACGATTTGACAATCCATGACGCGCAGTTACAGACGCTTATAAACGTGTTTTTGCTTTTTGCAAGTGCAAAAGACAGTAAACCATCTAACAGAGCAAAACGCCTTGGACGAATACGCCTCTCCTCCAACTATCCTTGTAATTCTGAGTGTTAAGGTGGGAGGAGAGAGAGAGAGGGAGCGCATCCTCACTCTGACACTCTGAGTCTTTCCTTCTTGCAAATATTTTGTTCGGTACTGACGATTATGGCGCCATTATTCCCACATTCCTGTCACCTGTTCCCAAAAAGGATCAGAGATACTTTATTTAGAATGGCATCATGGGATAATCAAACGCATATCATGGTGTCAGTTTACACAGGTGCAAATGAAGCACTCCAGTGGTCCAAAACAATTATATAACACAATTTTAAATACAGTACTCATCATATGCACAGTCCCAAATTTTTCTGAAGTGTCTAAAAAGGACTGTCACTGTGAGCTGAGAAATTACTGGAAGTTAATTCCACACATCTCAGGCAGACCCACACACTCTGAGCCTCCTCCACCCAGTGGTAATACACTGTAGTAAGAGACAGAGACAGTAAATCCATCGGCCTTTATTCCTCTGGAACATCTCTTGCCTCCTTCCCTACCAAGATTAAAAAAGGCAGCTCTGTGCTGTAATGATATCGCTTTGCTTTCTTTTCTTGGCAACCGCTACATGTGCTAATCTGGGAACTAATGAACTTGGTTCACAGAGCACTGAAGTGTTAAAACGCTGAGTTTCTGAGAAGATGGGGTGACTTTAATGATGATAGCCATGAATATTGTTCCTCAAAATAGCAACTGTATGATTCTCTAGCTCCTCCTGCTGTGTATCAAGCCATTGGACAGGAGCTCATATAGGTCAGGTTAGATGACCTACATTGGAGAAAGAGATAGTGAGTGGAAGCATTGCTTTAGAATGAGCAGATCTAATTAACCTCATGCAGTACAATCAATAAGATGATGTCAACTATGTTTTGTCCATCCTGAGAAATACTGCATTAACTCTATCTAGAATAAACCTACTGTGGATCGTTACCACCCTGAGATGAGGGGAGAAAATGGTTGACAAAACGTTTCCATGGAAACAACACCAAATCTTTCTTTCTCAAACAACATCCTCTAAAGGAAAATCAAAAACATTTCTTATTTCTTCGGTTTGAAATGGAGTAAACAATTGGGTTTATGCATAGTACCTGCTGTACTTTAGAAGAATGTAGCAGTTTCATATACATGTATACTTGTAGCTTTTTTTACTCTACATGATAGCCTTGCAGTCCTGTAGTGAGAAGCTAGACTATTTTAGGGGCATCTTCAATCACTGTTCTCCAGAGACGAGTATAACAGTACAGAGTCATGCTGTTGAAGCCATGTCCTTGAAGAATTTAGTTTTACTTCTTTACTAGGGACAACAGAAGAAACAGCCTGAATGCAAAGAAAATATGGGTGTTCTATCACAACATTAACATTTGGTCACAAGAACTCATATTTTTCTTATGAATACTGTCAGTTTGATACATCAAGCCAGGTGAAGGTAGCTTAAAAAGAAAAAAGGAGTTATGAAATAGAAAGAAAATTGAAGTACCTTTTGCATTTCACTGCTTTCAGGATTCTCCTGGTTCTCACTGTCAAGTTTTGGTTCCTGGCTCTTATCCCTTTGGTCCTCAAACTCCTAAACTTCATCAGTCTCTGTGTTTCCAGACTGTTCTTGTGCTTCTGTAGGATGTTCATCACTAATGACCTCTGATGTAGACTCTGTATTTTCTGATGATTGTTCTAGAACCTCACTGGGGTCTTTGATCTTCTGTGCACACACACCAACATCTGTTCTACTACCAGAATAAAGAAAATCACAGTGGCAAATGAACTGGAAATATTCACTTTTAGTCATTCTCTGTTATATTCTCCTGTCTCACTCTTCTTTAGTGGCAGGTGAAGTGGCTGCAGGCTGTTCCTCTCATCTGACAAATTTTTAGGGGAGGAAATCACACATTCTTACTCACAAACCTCATATCTGCTGTAGGTGAACTAGAGTTTCCTTTTGTTGCTGTCTACTGTTTTGTGAAGATCAAAGAAAACATGCACTGCTTAGATAAACTTACTGCAATATAAAGTATGAAAGAACAAATAGAAAAATTGTTCTTGTAGGTAAACTGGTAGAGCATGGTGCTGGCAACGCTAGGTTGTGAATTTAGCTTCAGCTGCCTTAAATGCATGATTATTATAAAACCTGTCTTCCAACCTCGCACCACAGTCTGCTGGGTCAAAGCCACTTTCTGAATCAAAGGAAATGTAAATTCATCATTTGCAAATTGATTACGATGTCAATCTAAAGTTGATTAAATAATGCCAGACGCCTTCCACTGGATTATACATGCTACAGGCAAAGGCTAAATATTACTAAATATGCATGTAATGACTGTATGACTCATTCCTACTGCATGTCATTAACAACTATTAAAAGTCTGTATAAAAAAGTCACCCTGTCTGGCTTTAAGAAGCTCAGAAAAGTAAAGTGCAGTGAATGTGGGGATGTCTTCAGGCTGCTCTCTCAGCACCTCTTTGGCAAAACTTTCCAATAAATTCCCAAAGCCTCTGGGAATCCGCAGGTGCGTGTTGGGAAAAAGGCACAGCCATCCTACACAGCACTTACTAAAGAATGAGACGCATTTATTAAAAAGACATGCCGTTAACTATGTTAACAAGGCAAGATAATTTACAACGTAACGACTTTGTGTAATTGTAATAATTAAAAACCGGTTTTCCAGATAATTGCAAAGAAATAACGTAATAAGTTTTGTGTCCCCAGGAAAACTGACGTCACCGCTTAGCATTGCATGCTGTATGTTAAGATTAAAGTCACCTAAATAGAAGACCAGTTGGCCCATTAAAAACGTGTTTTCTGCGTATATATATATACGCAGATATATATATATCTGCTTCGCCAAGCGATACCAATCTTACCGTTCAAAACCAGCTACGGAACCCTAACAGGGTCATAAAACATTTTAGATTCAAAATTTTAACAACATTTTTAATTCAGATTATCAGGGCCAAATTATTAGCAGCACAACATAAACATATACACTTAAACACACGCAATTTAAACAATCTTTAAAATGAAAACTATAAAACCAGAATAAATAAAACATTTTATGTTAAGCAAAGTGCTAAACTTAAAGCAAATAAAGTATTTTATTAGATAAGACACAATAATACAATAATTTGTATTAGACAGGAACTAAATGTTTAGTTTAATATATATACTGAAATATATAAAGTAATGTATTATTTGTTTAAGACAGATATAAGAATAGCACACACACACACGTTTACACATTTATACAAAGTTTTTAATTAAAGAGGACATAAGTTAGGAAAATGACTGTCTACTTTTTCTTTTTTTAAGTTACATAATTATTGGAAGTAACTAACGAAGAGCCTCACAGGAGTAATTAATGACAGCATATTCTGAGGTTGTGCTTAATTTCCTGGTGACCTCTTTAGAGTGGATCTGCAGTCTGTCACATGACGCATGCTGTACGCCCGCTCCGGCCTCATCTCTCCATCTCTGCACAGATTCAAACTGATTTACACAATCACATTTCTCAGGTCCACTGAAATCAAACAATAAACCTGCTAAGTATTGCATAATTAGAATATATATATTAATATTTTCTTACAGGTTGTTGGTGTTTTGAAGAGTGATTGGATAGATCTGGATTGCTGGAGCCTCTCACAGAAATTACAATATCAGCATAAGGAACTTCATGGTCACTCTGGGTGTCTGGAGTCAATTGAAAAATATAAAGTTATTTGTATGTAATATAGTATGTATGTATTATATGTATGTATGTAATATTGTATGTAAAAAAGAATGTTACAATTTTTAAATGCTATAGTAAAAACAAATTTTAATTTAAACTAACTTTTTAAAATGCTTGAATACAAAATTGTAAATGCTAGGGCATTTTTTAAAACATCTTTAATAAAATTTAACAATAAAAGCACCTTGAGCAATTGGTTTCATCACCACAGCGTTTCTGGATGCATCCCTACAAGGAGACCACATTTGATTGATATATACAATTTTATATTTTTAACAATTTTTTAATGATGAACTTTAGGATTAAATTGTGTATTACCGCTCATGGTTTGAGCTTCCATTTCTATCCATTAGGTTACACCTTCTTCTGCAGCACAGATATATCAGATGGGCCACCAGAACAAACATTGCAGATACTGCAAAAGCTGCGAAGATCTTGGCCCAGGTGAATCCATCTAAATAGCAAAATGGCTGACTTGATAGACTGTTTTTGTTTGTGTAGGTAATTTCATACATTTTGAAATTGTTAAAACCTCACCAGATGTGATGACCTCTATTTCCACAGTTATAGTCTGGCCAGTGCAAGTCCCTTTTGATTGGCACCGGTAACGTCCACCATCTTCTGCTGTGATCTGACTCCACAGAACCACAGAGTCATTTTTTGACCAGGGGATTGAACCGTCTTCTCTGAACCACTGGCCCTCACAGTGTTTGTTGTCGGGGGCAACGCAGTAAAGTATAAGTGAAGTTCCTGCCATCACTTCTATGCTGGATAATGAAGTTAACACCTCATCCGACTCCATCTGACCTCTATACATCTTCACAATCAGAGAGGGACCTAGACCAGCAAAATGATAAGGTCATTCAAAAACAATCTTAATTCAGTTTTTACTTGGGAACCAGAATTCAAAATATGCAGCAGCTATACACCAAAAAAATTAATGTCAAACTCACCTTGTCCTTTAGGACTGACTGGATCATCAGATTCATCTATTAAAAGCAAAATTACAGCAACATCAGATAAAGTCTGGGATTAGTTTCTCTAAAAACAAGAGATTATTTGACAGTACAGTAAATTATAGCAAATAGCTCTTACTCTGAACTTGCAACGTTACTAAAAGCTCTGTTTTACGAGGAGGGCCTGGTTTATCGCTCTCTTCAGAAATGCAGGAGTAGTTATAACGGGTCTGCTGCAGAATTAGATGAGGCGTGTACAAGCTTGTATGGCACATCTCTCCTGATTTTGAATAATTTTTCTTCCAGTCACACTCGCTACATGCAGGCGTTTCTTCCCATGTCCACTGACCACGAGTGAAGCCACTGGAACAATTGTAGGTGCATTTTAAAATAAACGGCTCCCCTAGCTTTGCCTT
>JAZGTK010020134.1:0-11107 GCA_036877625.1 Ambastaia sidthimunki
GCACCAGCTGTTTTGTTTTAATCAGGTCTCCAGAATTTGTCCTTCCAAACAGACTTTAGAGATGACCGGTTTTGACCCTGATCGTAACACATCACAGCGACACTGTTAGGTGCTGATTTGTCGTCTCAGCGCAACGGGGGGTTGATTGAAAACGGTTTGACTGACACTAGGTTTGCCGGTGAATGTTATTGTGTTTGGACTGGGAATCTGGTTTGGATTTGGAATTTAATTTGGCTAAAGGCAAGAGTTTAGAACGTATCCGCAGGGGTCCATTAGATTGACAGAAATGCTCTGTTGGGTTCTGACTGTCTGTGACATCTGCCCGTGAGAAACATCTCATGGCTCATATAGGGTCAAAGGTCAAACACAACAACTCTTCAAAAGACGCACAGTTTAAAACCAGCTTATTGGTTTAAAGCTTTACTTTTTTTTAATTAGGATGTTGTGACTACAATTTCAGCTATTTACTGTGATAAATAATTGATTTATTATCATAGTCTTAAAAATGAATTTTACTAATCATTTTAACAGTGATTCGTAACTAAAGATTAAATCCATTTTAATTTGTCTATATTTTAATTATTATTCATAGAAGGCAGCCAAACAGATCAAAACAACCTGCCGTTGAACACTCAGACAGATTTAAAAGGATATTCAGCTTAGAAAAAAATATTTCTCTTCTATCTATTGACCTGGTTCTTAATCCAAATTTGAGAAAATGAGGGAGGCCATATTTGTTGTGTGCGTCTGCAGGCGTCACGTCCACACATTTCTGATAATCCTGCTGTTGATGGTGCAATGTCACAACATCTGGTCATTTCTGAAGAGATTAAAGGAGGATTTATTCCTATACAGTGATGATTTGGTCATTAAGTTCATACACCAGAGCTCTTGTTTTGAGGTTTTTATGTAAGCCAGATATTTCTGAAATATCACCAGTATGCACTTGAACATAATCGCCTTAAATGAAAGTGTTTAAAGTGGCAGAACTTTAAGAACCGTATTTGTAAAGGGGTCCTGCTTTCTGATAATGTAGAACCAGTAATTTAAAAGCCACTATTCTTCTTGATTCACAAAATCAATAACCTTTTTATTCATTAGAAATATAGAGCATTATGAAATTCATTATAATATAGATTTTACAGAGCAGAAATATGAAGATCGGAACCCTATAGAATGGAACATTAAAGCAAAACAGGCTTACAGAAAAAGACCATATATGGTTGGGTAAAACCCTACAGGGTGGAACCTTATAGAGCACAATCTTACAGAGCAGAAATCTATAGATCAGAACCCTATAGAATGGAACATTAAAAAGCAAAGCCTAATAGACTTGAACCATAGAAAGTGGAACATTATAGAGCACAATATTTTGGAACAAAACCCTATAAAATAGAACTTTATACAGCAGAACCTTACAGAACGTAATCTTAAAGGCAGGTAAGCAATTTGTTCCAGAAAGATTTTTGTTATGCTGGTTGAAAGTCTCTTCATACCCTAATAGCAATTACTAAGTGGTCTAAATATATTTATATAAATATGTATCTTCTTTAGAAAACACAGGACCATAAAATATTTGTCCAATCATTGCATTCGGTCTGAGTGCAATGATAGGCCATCCTACTTGCCTGTCAAACTATGTATGCGGTCACGTGTTGGAGGAGGTGTGGCTTTGGAAAACACTGTGAAGGAAGGGTGGAATATAATAAAAATTTTTGCTTATGCTTTCATTTCGCTTTTGCTATTGCTAGCCTCTCCAAAATTGCCTGTTTTACCTTTAAGAAACAAAAATCTAGAGCAGAACCTGAAACCATATTAAGGAAGAGGACAGACTCTTATATATGTGAATCATATAGAGTTTTTAAGAGGGCTCTAGAAGGTCTAAACTGCAGTCACATTAGTCTCCAGTCGTCCAGCAGACGAGGACGTCACGTACAGCTGGACGTGATGTAACTTGCTAACGTCTTCATCTTCTGTCACACACGTGACATTTGATTTCTGGCAGCAGTGTGTGAGCCACATTGTGTCAGAAGGAGAGTGTGTATGAAGACGGATGTGCGTATGTGTGCGTCATGAAGACAATGTGTTTGTAGTATATTTATGCAAGTGTGTAATCTCTTTTGCCCATCTGGATGCTCTGTGTGTTTGTGGGGATTCTCCTTAAGTATGTATCAGCTGTCCTTACAGACAATCTGCCTGTTTCAAGAAACTGTGTTCTCTCACCACGTCTCTCTGGAATACTTGGTTCTGATTGGTCGGTTGCTGGGTGGTCAGGCTGTTTTAAATGTTTCTTTCTGATAAAAATATTTTTCTTCAAAGGTGGTTTAGTGTGTCCTAATACTGGCAATACTGACTCAAGTGTGTTCTTGTAGTGTACAAGCAATGCAAGTATGCACACTGGCCTACAGCACCACAGACCTAGACAGTCATGCAGATTCAAAACCAACAGAAAATTGTGTTATATACAAATAATTGTATAGGAAGTTTAACTGGACTCAATGCCTGATAATCAATGTATCCGTCTGATCATTGAATGAAAGGAGATCCAGCTTTGAGTAATGGCAGGCCTTCCCTCTGTCTGCAGCTTCCTCATGGTCCTAGTGTGCCTGATATTCAGCGTCCTGTCCACCATCGAGCAGTATGCTGACTTTGCTACTGGATCTCTTTTCTGGATGGTGAGTGTTTTACAAAAATATTAATTTACCCCACATCGACCATTAAAAGTATACACACACAGTTTCCAGCAGAGTTATCTGTAGTACCTTCTGCTTCCACATGATGGCGATGTTGTGTCTCAGTTCTGCTGACATTGAGTTTGAGCACATTAAATATTACTGATTAAGTAGTTTTGGATTTCTGTCAACACACACACACACACACACACACCTGGAGACACCTGTAAGGGCGGTTCCCTTCTCTAAACAGTGCAGAGCATGAAAACCTAGAGGCTTTGAACCCAGTCCAGATACTCTATATCAAATCAGCGCTGTCAAAATATAATGCAATTTTAATTTTACTGCCTGGATGACAGAGTTTTATAATAGATGTGAGTGTGTTAATGTGTATTTGTGCTGTAAATCCAAATCCTAGATTAAATTGTCATGCGATACACATAGTGATGAAATATTTACCTTAAAATCTGCAGCATTTTGTTTTAAAGCACCTAACAAATGCATCAAATGCAGTTCCTGGTTGTTTCTTGTAAAACACAATGAGATCAACAGCAGCTTGACTCTTGAAACACAATTTTTTTCTCGTTGCTTTCTGTCTCGCAGGAGATTGTGTTGGTGGTGTTTTTTGGGTCAGAGTATGTGGTTCGACTGTGGTCGGCCGGCTGCCGGAGCAAGTACGTGGGCATCAAAGGGCGCCTGCGTTTTATCAGGAAACCCATCTCCATCATAGGTACCTGATTGTAAATGAATGTTTAGCTTAATGAATATTGCCACCGAGTTATCAGTTTGTGTCACATGTTGTACTCCATCTGGGTATTCTTTGCCCACAAAAATGGCTTTACTGCATAGTATACATACTGCAAAAGTAGTGAGGAGTATATACTTGCATATTTGAACATTTGATGTTTTTCTGTTGATGTTTTCATGAGTCCAGCTGTGAGAAAACATGAAGAATTTGAAATATAATTTTGATTCTTCAGAATGTTAGTAATTCACCTCAGTTACATATTTTGACCCCAACGAAAAAGAGTCTTTTTTGTCATGTTTTAGTGCCCTTAGAAATCTCTGTAGATGTGAGATTTTAACTCTTCTGTTTCTCTTGCACAGATCTGATAGTGGTTGTGGCGTCTGTTGTGGTTTTGAGTGTTGGATCTAATGGGCAGGTCTTCGCCACGTCAGCTATCAGGTTAGAAATGTTCTCATCCAACACTGATGTTCATACTTCAACATACTTCAATATGTTGGCTCATGCTCTATACTGTACTGTACTATACTATACTATACTATACTATACTATACTATACTATACTATACTATACTATACTATACTATACTATACTATACACCATCAACTACAGCAGCTGAAAGTTGTGTCATTTAAATCTCTCGTGTGATTGGTTGCAGAGGAATCCGTTTCCTTCAGATCTTGCGCATGTTGCATGTGGATCGTCAGGGTGGAACATGGAGACTTCTGGGGTCCGTGGTCTTTATTCACCGGCAGGTACACACGGTTTGCCCTTCATATTTAGTCTTAAAGAAGCTGCCGTGTGCTTTGTGCTGACGGTAATTTACTTAACAACACAGTGAAATGCCGTGAATTCATTCTGAGATAATCAGGTCTGTCGTAATCACCTCCAGCTTTCACTCCAAATATGGCCTCATAAATTCACATAAACGTAACGTGAGCGGAAAGCTCCCGTTTCAAAGATCTAAGACGCATTAAACCCATCTGTGCGTCTCGTGAAAGGCCTGAAGTTCTGAGTGAATGAGACATGATTCGTTGAACCGAGCTGATTCGTTCAGTTCACTGCAGTCTTAGAAAGTTTGCCTTTTAAGGTGCTCGGATAAAGATTGTGGCAAGTTTGAAGCGTTCGGCGTCCTTGACTTAAAATGAGTGTAAAGGTCAGAAAATTCACTGTCATGTCAGGTAAATAAACTATGTTTATTTAATTCCTCCTTTAATGAAAGATTTCCAGCAAATGTTGTCTTTAATCTCCTTTATAAATGAGTCAAACCGCAGCAGGACATTCCCTGCAGAGAATTTATTCCTATATTAAAATATATAATTTATTATATTTATTCCTTATTGAAATGAGCAAGTGAATGACAAAAAAGCTAAAAATAAAAACACACATTGGTCATACTTACTGGTCATAAGTTTTTGTTAATATAATAACATTTGTTAACTATACTTTGTAACATGTAAATAATACTTATACAGCATATATTAATATCTATTATATCAACATATATTAATTTATTTTTTAAATCAAGGGTTGTAAATGTTAGCATTAGCTAATGCACATCTAACATAAACAAAGATTAATAAATACTGTAAAAATATATATAAATAAAAATGTTTATTGTTAGTTCATGTTAACTAATGTATTAACTAATATTAATAATGACAACTTATGGTTGTGTTACCAGTGTTACCAAGCAAGTAAATAATGACCAGTTGCCAGTAGATGAACAGTAAATGTTTTTATTAATACTTCTTTTGTCTTCTGGGTAAGGAACTCATCACCACACTGTACATCGGGTTCCTGGGGCTGATCTTCTCCTCATATTTTGTGTATCTGGCCGAGAAGGACGCCGTGGATGAAGAGGGGAAAACCGGTTTCTCCAGCTACGCTGATGCTCTGTGGTGGGGCGTGGTGAGTTTATCTGCACCAAACATCTGATTTGGAGAAATTACAATAATCATTGGAGTGTCATTTGTCTACACTTGCACAGAACAGCCTTCAGCTAGAGTAGCATGAATTTCCATGCTGGTAGCCGGATACATTCATGCATTTGGCAAATACTGGCAACCTGCTGTGGACTTGAGAGCATATGTATGTTAAGCTTCTATGTTACTTGTTTGTGATAGTTTTACAACAATTGGTTTTTGTGCACATTTTGTAGCTGATGAAGCTGCTCAACAAGCATTGTGATTCCAATGAGGTTTTCATTAAACTAGTTTATAAAAGTTTAGTTTTTAAAAGAAATACAGGATTCAGTACTGCTTCACATTAGTTATGGTAGCTATGTTCTCTAAGCCATTTGAGTAAACAAATCCATAAGGTGTGTTTGTGGTTTTAATTAATTAAAATCCATTTGGGAATCCCTCTTGCCTTCTAGGGATTTGGCATTACCTCCTAAACAAGCAAACTTATTATGATTTCATTCTGAAGAAATTAAATGAATGACAATACAGAACAAATAAATAACCTTACATAGATTTTGGGGCCTGTTCCAAAACTTTTTTCTTTATTGGCTTTCCTGCACGGATACAAGGAATCATGTCTCAAAATCTATCTGGATTGAGTGTCTTAGATGGTGTTGATGCCTTCTTGGTTTTGTAACAGATCCTCAATATAGATTTTCACTGGTGGAGAATTTCCATGTTTGTTGAACACTGAGTCAAGTTGAGTCTTATACACTGTATGTTTTGTATCAGGTCTGATAGTTTTGGGGTTCCTGCTGGTGGGAATGTTTCTACCCACAACACAATCTTTCTTCGCGGTTCCAAAACACATTTAAATGTCCAGCGATTTACTTTGTTCTGCTGAATTGCAAACTTCACCAAAAAACAGGGTTATAAAACATCCAGCTCCAAATCTAGCCAAACAAAAGGCCATTGGAATCAGTCCTGAATAAAGTTTCTTGTGCAGTTAATTAAAATGCTGAATATATTGTGAAGCGTAATGAGAAACCAATCGTACGGCCTTGTTCAGGAATCCAAACGCTTTGTCAACGTGCTCAGTTCTGATCTTTTCACCTCCTCGTCTTCTTTTCTCCTCAGCGCTGTAAAGTGTTGGATTCGTTAATTAAAGCTGTAATTGCGGCGTCTCTCTGTGTGTCTGAAGAGGGTCAGAAAGCGTATGGCTGCCCGTCGGCCCTTGAATCGCAGACAAAAGCGTGTGTTTGTGTAGAGGTGGCTGCAACGAGGAATCCTCAATAGGGGTCGACCTGCCTTTGTCTCTGGGAAGACTGTAAAACATGCATGAAGAGAAGACGGACAGAAAGAGATGAACTTTGAAGAAAGAGAAACATTGAAGAGGGATTTGAGGAAAATCCTTGGCGCTTTCATAGCTTGGAGATTTCATACTTATGTTGGATTTAAGTATTCACAACTTCTTATGTTTCTCATAAATTTTTTTACACAAAAACAGATGAGGCATCATTGTTGACACACAGTATGAGAATCATTTTTAAAAATTAAGGAAAGCTTAGCTCAGATTATCTGAGACCAATCTGATGATCGAAGTTTAAATTTGTCATTAGATCTCCTAGGCTTTTGATTACAGGTTTCTCAACAAATCTAAGAATAGTTTGAGACAAAGATCTCAGCGGACTGTTCTTTCCAGCAAGAGCAGGAAGGGGACGGAGAGATGGTTTCTCGTCTGTGCTTTTTTTTCAGGAGTTGCAGGTGCAGACCACAGCCGATCTGAGTCATTCAGTCCAGCATGATGAAAACTGCGTGAATCATAAACGCTCCCTGAGTTTCTGCCAAACACACGACTCCTTGCAGCTGTCCTGAAGAGAACTCCCACCAACCTAAAATTTCCTGTTAGGGTTTTTTTGTGAATATTGCTGATTTGCAAACATTTTAAGATTGTTCTCAATAATTCTGTACTCTGCATATCAATATTAGCAAAAAAAGGGGCGTGGCTTGATTTTGTCCATCTGGAATTGATTGGGTTGTGTATAAATACACTGTGATATTATTGGGTATAATAATTGTTTCCTGCCCACATGGACTTTATTAGATTTTAATAAAAGATTATGCTTTTTTATCCTCTTTTAAAATGTTGTGTACTTCAAGAAACCCAGAAAGGAAATGGTGTCAGTTTTCATTTCAAGTTGGGTTTAAACATGTTAGAAACCAGAAATTATCATTTAAAATAGAAAAGAGCAGTGAGTCAATATAACTTTAGCAAGATTAAAGACAATTTTAAAAAATGAGCGTAGTAATCACAGCCCACACGCTCGGAATACCACACACACAAACACACACACACACACTGGGAGATGTTAGCTTTGGTTGTGCCACACACGTAGAGGGCAGACTGAACCCTGTGACTCAATAACTGAATGTGAATCAGTTGGTTGGAGAATATTAGGGGTCTCAAAGTCACACACACACAAACACACACAGTCTGGGGCACCACCCATGGTACTTGAAATCCAGTGACTATTGGAGCTCTCTTGTCATGACCCATTGTGGTCTTTTGGATTTTTAGTGGTGGGATTAAACTCAAAGCACTTGTTTGACGCCTCGTCCTGCTTTGGTCCTTTTTGTGCATCTTGAATAGAAGGAACCAAACGTACCTCGTCACTAGAAAGCACTCTTGATGTCTGAGAATGGGCCGCGTTTTTACGCGCCACTACAGACGTGTTTGACGTCAGCTTGAAACTCAACGTTTTGTGGAGGATTAGGGGAAAACCAAACAGAGCGTGAACTTCAATAGACGGCTTTGAAAACAGACAGAGAATTCTTCAAATATGTTGCATCTGTTTGAAGTGGGTTTGTGTAGGGTCCAATATTTATGAAAGCATGTTTTGTAGACTTTGGTTTAGGTTTTTTCTGGTCTGGCCAAGCAAAACAAAAAAGTGTTTTTTTGTAGTAGTTCAAGTAGTTGCTCTTGAAAATTTTGTAAAGAAATTGTGGTTGCCAGGGTGTTGCTAAGTGGTTGTTGGGTGTTCTGGGTAGATTCCAGAGAATTGCTAATTGATTGCTAGGGTGTTCTTGATGGTTGTCCTTGTAAATTTTGTGACGTAGTTGTGGTTGTCAGGGTGTTAATAGGTGGTTGCTAGGGTGTTCGGGGTGGTTGTTTACTGGCACAGGCCAAAAAACAAACGTATTGAGGTATTATCCCTATTTACAGCACAATCCAGTTACAAACATCAACTCTAAAACTTGGTTTTCAAATCAAGTATGAGCAATATAAATGTGATGCTGGACTTAGCAAACATTTAATCATGACTGTTTTGTTTTGTAGGTTACAGTGACTACAATAGGCTATGGAGACAAAGTCCCGCAAACATGGATTGGAAAGGCCATCGCTTCCTGTTTCAGTGTGTTTGCGATATCATTCTTTGCTCTGCCCGCGGTAAATACACCACCTCCTCTCTCTCTGAAAACACACACACACACACACAGTGCTTGTTTGGTGCCCTGGGGCAGTGTTTTCCCTGCAGTAATGGGGTCCAGGGTTAATGTGGTCCATTTAAGAGTGATAGGGCCTCCAGGGGCCACAGGGGGCCCTCAGTCCTCATATTACACATTATATAACATACATCTGCAATCTAAGAATGAAGTATAATTGCAGACCATACAGTGATTTAAATCTGTAATGTAAAGATTAATGAACATGGGGAAGAATTTGAATGCTTTTCACAAATTGTACGTTTATTATTTGGCTTTAATAATTGTGGAAAACTGTGTGAAAGACTGTGCTATTACCATAATAACTGTGGTAAAAAATCATGGTAATACAATGTTTTAGATACTTTAGATTTAGATACTTAATAAAAATTAAGCAAATTTTAGAAGGGTACAATGGGTCTATATGTTTTTGTATAATTGACCCAGCAGCCAATCATTTGAGCTCTTTCTCTGTGTGCAGGGGATTCTGGGATCTGGCTTTGCTCTCAAAGTTCAACAGAAACAGAGACAGAAACATTTTAACCGTCAGATTCCAGCAGCTGCTTCTCTCATACAGGTAACAAAAGACTTTACTGACGTTCTCTCAGGTAACCGTTCTGCTAACAGCGATGTTTGCCGATCATTTTTGCTAACGTGTAGCAAACATAACTTCGTCTTGCGTTTAGACGCTGTGGAGATGCTACGCATGCGAGAAGCCGGACGGGTGTGCGGCCACGTGGAAGATGTACGTGTTGACGGGCGACTACATCCCCATCATAAACTCTGAAAACTCCAGCCCTGGGAACTTCAGACGGCTGGTGAGGAGAAAATGTTCTACTTCCTGCCCCTTGTGCAAACAAATACACCACTGTCTTGTCTTGGCTCTTTTGTCTTGTTTTTGTTTTTTGTCTGGTTATTGTCATGTTTCTTCCTGTCAATTGTCCTCTGTGAGCCTCCGTAGCGGGACGCTGTATAGCTCAGGCATTAAAAGCATTTTTGAGTGTTATTGTGTACAGGGCTTTTCTAAAGGCTCATGTGAGTTCCCAGAATGCATGTAAAGGTCATCACAGGATGTAGGTGAACAGTAGAGGGTGTGATGGCTGTTCTAGGTCATGTTAGCTCAGTGTTCAAAAGTAACCAACTAAAACTAGTGACAATGGCAACCAAACTAAGCCTACTTCCTTGTTCTGACTTTTAAGTAAAAGATACTTTATTGCACATTATTTTGAGGAGATACTGTAAAATGCTTGTTTGTAATTGTTCATCAAAATAATAACTAATGAAATGTACTAAATAGAGAGTATTTGATACTGTTTGGCTGACATCACAAATCCCACTTGGTTTTCAACTTCTCACCAGCAGTCACAGAGACCGTTGTAGTTCCCAGGGGACACCATAATGTGCCCTACATGTTCTTTACCCTGAAACATCTCACATCACTGTTGTAAAGGGTTGTGAAATGTGAACATCATTTCACATTGATTGTAATAACCTTTCTTAGTAGTCTGACAGTTTTTAACAGTAACTAACAACTTTACTCAACAAAATGTATCTAGTTCTGTTTAATGTTGTTACTCTATATAAATTCCTTTTTTTTCTATAAAATATCCTGTTCTGACTGAAACTAAATGATATCATAATGGTTATATGTACAAAGATACTGCCCCATTAAACAGCTTTAAAGTAGTTAGCTTCTTTTTGTTAGTTGCTTGTGATGTAGCAAACTACTTTTTCAATGGGAAACATGACTGTAGTGATCTACTGCAGATAATAGCAGTTTCATAGTAACTTTCCATGATAATTCTATCAACAGTGAGTGTGTTTGACACTGTGGCACATGGTTTCAGCCCTTCAACATTTGAATTAGCGCTGATGTGTGACGGATTTGACCCCACAGTAAATTTCACGGGGCTTTTTCGGTGTGAATTAAAGAAGAAACCAGGTCAGGATGTAAGCTGAGGTGTGAGAAGACAGATCTGATGCGATGGAGTCATTTTTTCCTCTTTCTTTCTCTCTTTCTCTCTCTCTTTCTTTGGTCACCCATTTGACCCCACGCCCTCTTTGTCTGTCTCAAACAAAGACGCAGTCAAATGCGATGATGTCATCGCAGCCTCTCTCCTGGGAGCAAAACCTTTGTGTAGTGAAACAACAACAAAAAAATCTTTGTGTAGCTCTGACTCCAAACATATTGGGGAGCGCGAGTGGCCGAGTCCATCTCTTTCCGTGCGGGCGTGTGACTGCGTTCTCGTTCATAGACCTCTCATTCATCTCTCTGTCCAGTCTTTCACGGCCGGCCGTATTT
>JAZGTK010020135.1:0-11106 GCA_036877625.1 Ambastaia sidthimunki
CCTCATGAGAACATCTGCATTCATTCTAGAAAAATCCAGAGGAGGATTGCTCCACTCGCACATTGTCCTGGGAGCCCGGACAGCTTCTGCTCACCCTTTACGTGATCCGCAGCATGGAGCAGCTTCTTCCCTTCTTCAACCTTCTCAGCCAGGATTTCAGTAGTAAAGGCAGCAGCCGTTCCGGATCATTCCACAGCCCCACTCCCAGTGACGGCCCGTTCCCTGGAAAGGACGGCAAACTGGAGAGCCAGAAAGTATTCTGGAGCCGAGCCAGACAGAACATTGAGGAGATGGTTGAGAAGGACTTTCTTGAGGGACTTATCAAAACGTGACCTGAGATAATTAAAAAGCAAAACCACTGAGCTAAAACTAACACCTTTTAAAAAACAAAGAACAAATAAAAAAAGAAGTTTGTACAATTTTTTTTGCTTTTCTAATTAATGTATTTTTCCCAAAAGCGATACTATTTATTTGAAAGTCTTTTACTTGTAAATATGGACAACTGTGATTGCTTTCATTTGTTTGAGCCCATAGGATAGTATAAAGATACTGTGTCATTTCGTATTGTGGTGATTTGCCTAATAAAGATACATATCGTTTGAATTTCAAACATTTTGAGGAAATTCCCTCATCCACAGACCGGCTTGTAGCAGACCATATGTCCATATCTAAGCAACCAAACTTGCACTAGTCTTTATTTCCTAGTTAGATTTTAAGGGCGTCAACAAAACATCTTTTGTGTAAGAAAAAATTAACTACAAATGGACGGTTATATACGGCGTTGCTTTGACATTTATCAAAGCCATAATGAAAAAAGCTATTGTTACATATCAGAGGATGCCGGGGAGACCTGGAATAAATCAGAAATGTTTCTGAAACTGTTTGTTTCCTTTATTAAATAAATGCAAGTGTTTTGTTAACAATGGGTCTGTATTGTTGCTGGGGCGAATCATTTAACATGTTATTGCGGCAAAAAATCTAAACGAAGCACATAATTGGCACAATTTTTTATTGCCAGTCACATTACAATCAAAAAATTATGCCAGTAAGCATTTACATATTAAAATAAGGCATACAGTTTTGTTGAGAACATATCGGAAAAAACAAATAAATGAAACTGGTATGAGATCAGCCTACATAAAAGAGCTTTACGTATAAATTTAGTGCATTTTCTTTACATTTTTTTAAAATGGTATCAAGCCGGAAGGAAATTGGACGAGATAGTAAAACGCAATCTGGCTTTTAAATGACGTGTGACGTGCGTGGGGGCGGAGTGACACCACAAATAAATAAATATTGAGTCCTGTGTTTCCTGTTACCATTGCATTTCATGCTCAGTGTTCAGCATTTGTCCCGTTCTGGACACAAGCACAGGTGAATGAAAAGGAAGGAGAGCGTTTCAGAGAGATGAGGAGAACAACGAGATCCGTCTGAAGGTTTGGGGTGACCGCACATCCAGCGGCGTCGGTCGGAAAGCTTAACGGAGCATAAAAAACCTCTTGCAAGACAAAATAACACGGAATATCTTTCCTGTCTTTCATTGCCATGAACATCTGAGTTTTCTCCTTTGAAGGACTCGTTTGCGGATGAAATCATCGTTACGCGTCACCTATGTGATCTCATACAGACAGCGTTGTGATGCGCAGGCGTTGACCCGTTATCTTTATTATAACAAATATACAGACAGATACTTTATTGCTCTATACGTTTAAATATTGTTTTTTGTATTTTTGGGGGAGGCTGTAAATGCAATTAATCTAAAACGTTGTTCATCCATGGTAAAAACTGTATCTCAGCTTGGCCTTAAAAAACATAACAATTAATATACAATTGTGGGATCTATTGATACTTAAGATTTAGGACGCTTGGGAACAAGTCGACGGGTGTTTTTATACAGGAATACGGGCGTTTGATTAAGTTTACGGCGAGGGAAGGAAGATGTCGGGTCAGACATTGACGGATCGCATCGCCGCGGCGCAGTACAGCCTCACGGGATCCGAGGTGGCCCGTGCGGTGTGTAAGGCGACCACGCATGAGGTGATGGCACCCAAGAAGAAACATCTGGAGTGTGAGTGGGGTTTTGCAATGGTTTCTGTTATTGTCTTGCCCTTGTCTATGCCTGTCAATAATATGTTATTAATAATTGAAACACCATCTTCTTGCCCTGCTTAACTGGGGGTCTTCATACAGGCAGATATGGTTACCCACTTTGATGTGCGGTGGTCCCGTCTAAGGTCATCAGATGCCACTGAATGGATTATACAGGCCTATGGTGATGTTACCAGTGCTGTGGACATGAGATGGGACTAATTGTCCCTCATTTCACAGCATGTCTGTCACTAAGCAGAGAGAGATAAGAATGAATGGAGAACATGGCTACCTTCCACTGTGTGGCCTGGAATCAGATTATTTTTCACACTGGTCCGGGTCACGTGTTTTGTACAAACGTTATGCATTATTGTACAAACATGGTCTGCGAATAGTATTTGTTCATATTCATTTGGGTAATGATGTCGGTATAAAGGGCTTTTTCTGTTTTAGTATTATTTAATATAAAATGCACTACAATACTTCTACGCAAATACAAATGCTGGCTGGAAAGACATTCTAACAGTATAATCTAAAAGCATTTCTCTAGTCTCTAGTCTACACTCATTGCAAGTGTTCACTGAATGTGCCCTCAATGTTGATAACGTGACAGGAAGTGCATTTGAAAACAGAGGTAACCAACACAGATGAGGTCAAGCAGCAGGTTAACTGGAATTGTTTTGGCAATATCTTCTGCTTTCACTGGCTTTTAGATTCATCCCTGCTGAATTAAACATTCCTCATTCATAGAGCCACAGTTAGCATGACAATATGAGGTTCCCTTTGATACTCCATGAATTTATAGCTCAGTCAGTGTCCTACAACATCTCAACATGCGTGGGTCATGTAAAATCTCAGATTTAACTGCTTAAACTACCTCCAAGACCTCCAGTAGCATTGGTGGATCTTTGACTTTGCAAAGCAAAACTGTCAAATCAAAAAAATGGAATACTTTAAATTAGCATTAAATTGTATTTATTATGGATTGAACGTTAACAGTTTTGGAAATTGTGTACAAGGCTTTTAAATAAGCTTGTGTTGAAATTTGAGCACCGCCTCTTTGAAATCTGAGACATTGTGTTTTTGTCGGTGGACCCTTAAATCAATGGCTTTCAAACGGTCCTGATCAGCATCACAAAAGGTCTCCATTTGTGGCAGGTGTCCCAGCCTCCTGAGCACTGGGACACACCCACATCGCTCTCAGAGGGGCACTGCTAACCAGAACATGTCAATTAACTCAAAGAGGCAAAATCTCATGTAGATAAAAAGCCTTTTCTTTGTTTTTTGTGTATTAGTTTGTGTTCCTACTTATTTAGTGTTAAACTGATCAGTACTTTGAAGGCAACATTAAGTATTCATCATGCATTCTTGTGCTAAGTGCCAGCAATCAGTTTATTGTTTCTAAAGGTGCTGACTCATTAGTTTCCCTCCTGTATTATATTGTACACATTTCAAAAGCTCAATGTCAGTGGACTCTCAGAAGGTTGCTGTTTTCTGATCTCATTTGTACGTTGTTGTGAAAATTAATGTTATTATGAAATTACCGTGACTTGCATTTAACTACATGACTCTACTGTAGGTATCAAACATGATCAGAATAGTCAATAATCCCGTGAGGGATTCTGGGAGAATTGTGTTGCTGTATTAGTTTATAAAGAAGCTGTTTATCCTACCTCACTAGTGAGGTTTCTAAAACCTTACCTCG
Organism: Ambastaia sidthimunki; assembly: GCA_036877625.1. Lineage (NCBI taxonomy): Eukaryota > Metazoa > Chordata > Actinopteri > Cypriniformes > Botiidae > Ambastaia > Ambastaia sidthimunki. The sequence continues at coordinate 3,794 of JAZGTK010020135.1, forward strand.
TTTTAACATTCTGAGGCATTCCAAATGTTTATGAGTATAGTTATAATTTTTTTGTAGCAGAGTTTTAGTTTGTACTTAATTTTAATTTTGTCCTTTCATTTCTCTTTAAATTCAGTTCTCTTTTATTAACACTGTCTTTGAAACAGAACCGGATGTCGTGTATTTTAAAGCAGAGTTTGGACACGTTTCATTACATCATGTCTCTATTAGTAAATCTGTTCACCTCATTAGGGGACACCAGACGCATCAGCAGCCAAGATCCACAGTGACCCCAAGAAGTAATTGGACGCTTAAACGACATTTAAAATGAATGAATATCATTGCATTAGGTACCAAACTAAGTGGCATCTACGGGGAAATGATTCCAGAGTTTTTCTCAGAAGTATCTTTACTTTAATGATCCCATCACATGAAATGGAACATGCAGTGAGGAATTCAAAAAATTCACTAACCATATTTAACAATATTTTGTGGACAGCTAGAAATTGATAAACAATCAGCAATTTCTAGCAATGTCAGCTGGTGAGTGATCGGAAACATCAGATGTGGTTTGCGGTGGCTCTGTCTTGCTTTGTGTTGCAGTGTTCTGATTGGCTGTGTGTTACTCTGTGCAGTGTATTTTTATACTTGAGTGAACCAATCGTGATCAAAGGAATTTGATGAAAAACATTTGTAGGCATCTGCTTCAGGGAGGACCAGCCGACTGTATCAGCACATTGTCAGTAGTTGTAGGTGTTATATTTGACATCAAGAATGGGGATAGTATGGCCTTGTGGGGCCAGACAGTCTGGGCAGGATTTCAACACACTTCAGTTTGAAACATTAACAGTATGCTGATAAAAATTAATTCTGTTTAATGAGCGAAGGGTCCTTGGAGATGTAGGACAGACTCAGAATCATTCATCTGTCACTCAGAACAAATAAATGAAGATACTGAGGGCAGCATGGTTTCAAATGAGAGCTGATTTCAGGAATTACGACTTTGTTCCAGAGACATTTTTTGTTATGCTGGTTAAAAGTCTCTTCACACTTCAATGGTAAGTGGTTTAAATATATTTAGTTTTAAAATATATATTCTCTGGAAGGTGCAGGATCATAACATGTTCGTCCAATCATTGAATTAGGTCTGATTGCAATGATAGGATGTTCTACTTGCCTGTCAACCTATATATGTGTTTTATGTGTTGGAGGAGGCGTGGCTTTGGAGATTGCTGTAAAGGGAGGGTGGGATATTTTTAAAGCTAGCTTGCTATTGCTAGCCTCTTTAAAATTGCCTACCCAACCTTTAACATTACAGCAGAACTGCTCAGTATGTTTATATAAAAGATTATGAGAATAATTCTGTACTAGTAACAACCAGGACAAATCTGGACATTAATGGGTTAATTTGGTCTGTTCTCACTCACTGCAGATTTCAAACCAAGCACATCAGGAGTGAATAGTTTGGTCTTACTAAGCTTAATGTTTCTGTGCATCTCTATGAATCAGTCTTTCTCCCTCTAAACTGATATGTTTCTCTCTCTCTGTTTATTTCTTACTAGCTCGCTCTTTCTGTCCATCTTTTCAGCCGTTGCGAATCAAGCACTGCACATTATCAGCTCTGCATTGCGTGAAGGGGAGAAACCGAAAGCTTGTGCTGCACTGATGCCACTCAGCAAGACAAATCAGCAGTCCTGTGATGTCACAATGTAAAAATACACCCATCAGCCAATCACAGTGAAGTGGAGCAGTAGCCAGTCAGGCGCTTTCAGCACCTTGGACAGGGAACTAAACTAACACCTTCTTTCATTCCTATTGCAAGTTCTCATTTCCCAGCATTCCTCTTCTACACTTAGAGGTCATTCTGTCCTTGGAGCCCTATTTATTGTGTATTAGTCATTGTGTGTGTGGAGTTCAAACTTTGAAATGAGTCATTTATGCTCATTTTGTAATCGCCTTCACACTTGAGCAGAAACACACACTGTAAGATGTTAGCATGAGTCTGTCATGACATGAAAACATATGTTTTCACATCAACTTATCAAAATACGTTAAGCAATGTGAAGTTTTTAGTAAGTTACAATGACTCCACACCAGTCAACATTTAAATTGTAAGTTAAAATGACTTACAGTTTTATATAAACGTAAAAATACAAAGCGGGACAATGTGTTTTACAGTTTTTATTCAAGCTCAGTTCTAGCAAGAGATGCTTTTCAGTTCTTTCATTGCACAGATGTTTGTAGTGCTGCTTGCTTAGTGGTGAATGTGCTAAATTTGTCTCCCGGTTTAGCAGGAAGCGTGCACACTGACAGCCATGTGCACGGCAGCAATGGGTGCTGTTAATACACCACTGTGCCATGAATAATGCAAGCAGAGATGTGTTTGGTGTGTAATCTGCCTGCCACACTGCTGAGCCACTCGGAGCGCACGGAAAGGATCTGGCATCCGAGATTAGGCGACGTAGGACGATACCAATTTTCACACCGGATGGGTGAGATCATACATGTCATGCAAAAGCAGGAGATTTATAAATGGAAAGAGTGTGTGTTGGATTGGTTTGGAAAGGTAAAATAGAACGCTGGGATTACAGTATCGCAATCTTATACAAAGTTTATCTGATGTAGATGTGTTCGGATAAAGGCTTTTGTATGCATTAGTGCAAAAAACTTTGAGGGTAACCAAATACACAAGTTTAAGAACAATAAGCAGAATTAGAGGCTCTACAATAAATGATTGGAATTGAAGAGCAATGCAGAATTAAAGGCTTTTAAAGGAAATCTTTACTCAAAGAGTATTTGATGGAAGAAGAAGAGGTTCATTATTGAACTGTTGCTCTTTAGATTCAGAGTTGTTAGTAAATGGTTTTGTAATAAGAATCACAGCTGGGTGTTTGATTGGTGGAAAACAAATGTTATGCATCTCAAATCATCCAATGACAGCTCACACCGATCACAAACAATATTTGAATCTGGGCACAGACACAGATTGAATTTTATGTTTTTGTCTTGTCTTGTTCTAATGAGCTGTTGTTGTATATCTAGAGCTACATAATGGCAATTGTTGCTTTGAAACAAAGTGAATAAATAACAGAATTTCAGCTATTATTTTCATAACTTTATTGCAATGTGAAACACAGAGAAAAATTGAATATCAGTGAAATTTGCAAATCATACTTTTAAGGCCAGTACGATGCTAATTAAAGTGACAGTTTTTGTGAATGATTGTTTTATTCATGGTTGTTGAACATTTAATGGTTGTAGCTCACATCTGTAAGACAGAAAAGAAAATGTTGTATTTATGATCTTGGGTTTTCTTGTCCAGACTGGTTTACTCTGGCCTCTTCTTGGATGCTATAACACAACACTGCATGCCAGTGAGGGCACATAGGCGATATCTCAGTTTTTGCTCCAGGGAGAGGACTATAAATAAAGAGAGGTTTTCATGCTTCATTTATGTGCACTGGAATATGGCTGTTATTTCAAACATCCTTATGACAGACACACAATATCTTACTGTTAAAGGCACTCATTCCAGTTACTATGGAAAATTATTATTTATTACACACTCATTGGTATATGTAGCTATGAAGGATGGCCATGGCACATTTTAAAGTTTGGTAAAGCAGATAATTTTGCATAGACTGAGAACTAAGAAGTGAGATAAACATATAAACACAAGCAAAGATGTTAAAATTGGATGTTCAGCCTCGCAGTCAGTTGTTAGTTTGTTGAATAAGAGTTTTAGTTTGCTTTGATAACTTTGACAACACTGAGATGAAGTTCTGAGTTCTGAAGGCGGGGTTTTGATGGAGGGGGCGTGTCTAATTCAGTGGCTAAGTCTGTGTGGATATTTCAGAAAGGCTAACATTACTTACAGCACATCTGAGGACATTTATGATTAAATGTCAACCACTTATTTAATGGTTTGCCCTTCAGACTCGAGTGTTTCATCTTTGTTCAGAAGCATTTGTGCTTATTGCGGTTGAGTCACAAGCTGTTTTGAGTCTGAAGCTGTTTGTGCATATATACTGTTCAATGAAGTGTGTGTGGTAGAACACTATACAGTTAACAGTTACTAGGAGGACACTCACTGTTAACTGCCTTGTAACTGGCCGTTTGTTTCACGCCATGGTTGTATACATCACTTAATTAAATGTTGTTGTATCCTTATATACTACAAAGGAGACCTTGTTTTCCGACACCAAGCTAAGTGCTGTGAACATGTTGCCAAGGAAACACGCTTTTTAAACATGTCTGTCTCCACTCCCACTCGTGTCTTCAGAGAAGTGAAAATTACTGGCTTAACATCTGACTGTTCTGCACTTTTTAACACATAGCATGATATTTAATGTTGGTGTTTAGTTTTAGTTGAATGAACTAATTCTGTGTTGGGTGTGTGAGGGTCAGGTTTTGCCTACATTGTGGCCACCAAATGAACCAAATATTTAATTATCACACTTTATATTGTCTAAATAAACTTCTAAACAATGCAGAGAGGTTTCTATAATGGGAAGGTTTAGGTGTGGAGGGATATTCTCCACTGCTTTAGAAAAAATAAATGTGTGTGTGTGTTTTGGCACCCCACACATCAGCTCATGACCCACCACTGATTCTGTAATCAGCTCCAGATATTGACAGTGAAAGTGGCCTGTGGGCCGGGCTTATAATCAATAATAGTTTGAGATCAGAGGGGCCTGCAGAGTAGTTTTCAAACTCATGCTATCTGAGATGGTACTGCAGCTGTTTCTACACACGGATGGCTTTACCAAACCTTTATTTACTGTCTATGTAAATGCTAATATACAAGGTGTTTGTGTTTATCGTCTTTTATATTGTGTGTGTGTGTGTGTGTGTGTTCAGCAATCATGGTGACCAGTATGTTATCACCTTGTATCGTCCAATCACTTTCTTTAAATAATTCAGCAAGCTAGGTCAGGTCTGTTGTCTGCAGCAGTGGTTCCTAAACTGGATTATGAGACATGACTGGGGGATTTTTGTTAATGAATTAAAGACTTCCACTTTTTAAAGACTTTTTAAACACTTTTAACGTATTGTGGATAGCAATAGTAAGCCATCCACAAAGAGTTATGCAAATTCACAGTTTGACAGGCAAGTAGGACATCCTATCATTGCATTCGAACCAATTGCTTTTCAAAAACACTGGTGAGGTAGAAGGAGGTAGAAATCCCACTACAACACAATACACATGCACTATTTTATTATAATGTGCCTCATTGAAATTTTCCGGTGCCTCAACAAGTGGTAATAATAATATCATTGGCCAGATGGCACCTCACTAACTGTTCTGCCTCTCAGCAATAATAAGGTGAAGACATATTCCAAACAGTTAATTTTAGACAAGACAATCTTCATGTCTTACAGAGAAGTTTATGAGGCTGAACAAATCTGTTTTATTATCACCTCATTGTAATGCAGAGAAGAGACTCAATAACTTACTGTACCTCCCCTCAGAGACATTTGGCCTTTTGTCTTATAACAAAGTGACTTAAAAATATTTTTCATTTATTGTAAGATCTTTGTTACTTAGTTCAGGTGACATACTGGCACTGACCTCCAGTTTCCACAACCTAGAATTTGGCTTGTCAACATTACTGTTGATAAAACATATTTATCCAGTGAATGTGGTGTGAGAAGGTTGAGGTGTTGTACCAGCATGATGTTAAAATGTTATTCCATTCCTGTCACCACAAGCCTTAGAGGAAGGCTTTGTGTGGTCTCTGTGGTTATGTAATTTCATCTTGTGTGTAACCTTCCTCTGTCAGTCAAGGTGACTGCATCCCATAACACCCTCTGGTGTATTTCAACCTCATTTCACCCCTAAAACAACAAATTATGATGAAAACCGACACCTGTCTCTTACTTACTGATATTATATTGCAATGTCTCAGAGAGATTCTATATTTAAAATAAGAATTAATCACACATAATTAAAGTGCTTGTCATTATAGATTCTTGTGATAATTGTTTGAGAATTGTTATAATACAGGCTCTGCTGTTGTTTAAGGAAATGTGGGTATTTTTCTGTAGCTCTGCTTGCAACAGCAAGGTCATGGGTTCAATTTTCAGGGAGCTTGTAATTGTAAATTGTGTTAGCTGCCCAGCTAACAGTTTTAGGTTGTAAGATCGTTTTGCTAATATTTCCTTAAATTAAGAAAAATGTTAGAAATTTTACTTTGAATGTTCTAGAAACATTTAAAGTGTACGTTTTTAGATGTTGTATTAACATTATTGCTTGGTTAAATTATTCAACAGTATTGCTTGTAACCTAAAAATAACATTTTTGATATGTGATAGAAAATGTAGAGAACATTCTTGTAAACTGTAAAAGACCTGTCTGTGTAACTCTTTATCTGTCTGTTTATTCTACCATCACACTTTCTCCCTCTTCTGTCTTGTCTTTCAGCATATTTTACTGCATTGTCAGATGTCACACTGAATGACAATTCAAATGATGAGGCCTTTTTATCAAACGCTGATTCCCTGCAGAGATTTCATTGTGCAGAATTCTTTAATATTGTGACAGTGTCTCAGGTTTACAGACCTGTTCCTCCACTGCATTAGCAATCCTCAGCCGTTCCGTTTACTGCAGATTAATAGAAGAATCTAAATTCTGCTGCATAGCAGAAGCGCAGCTGCAAGTTTCAGATTTTTGAAGCAAGAAAAAATAATGCAGTTACAATACTTGAAAAAGCATGTGTTGGGTTTAATGCAGAAGACGTCACTGTGTTTTTTACATACATCTGCAGCTGTTTCACGTAGCAGAAATGCAGTCTGTGTAAAAGCTCAACATGCTAACATGCTAACCTGCTTTTGAAGTGTTAGTCATGACTGTTGATCTTATCCGTGTCATCCGAATGTTTTAAAGCATATTTGAATTTTAAAAAATAAAGAGTTAAAAAATAATGGCTGGGCATGAACCTATGCAGCCTGGCAGCATCACAGAACCCTCTGATTGGGTAAAAAACATTTCATGCCAGTAGAAGGTCTTTAAAGAAGCTGTAATTCTTACACACTTTTGTCTCCCATCAGACTTGATCCAGGCTACCCAGGAGTCCAATGTTAATGTTCCCCAGATGGCTGATACTCTGTTTGAGAGAGCAGGAAATGCCAGCTGGGTCGTGGTCTTCAAGGCTTTGGTCTCCACTCACCACCTGATGGTTCATGGCAATGAGGTGAGCCGCGGTTCCCTGTTTGTTCTGGAGAGGCAAGTTGTTGATACCTGCACTGTTGTTTACAAGCTAATCATTGTTCTGAAGGGAACTCATTATTTTGACAAAATGTCTGGTTTGGGCAAGACCAGAATGACTTTTTTT
>JAZGTK010020136.1:0-11106 GCA_036877625.1 Ambastaia sidthimunki
CTGTGTTTGACAGCTTCCCTTGCACAGGTGGATGAGAGTATTTCCTCTGAATATCACAACAGTATTTACATCTGTGTCTGTGAAATGTTCCAGTGCTGTTATGAAAAAAATCTTCTTTTGAAAAGCTGCTTGTCCAATCACTTTAGTGGACCAGATCTAACTGTTATATAAATGTTCAATATATCACCCAGCCCTAAATGTGACCCTACACTTTAAATGTAGTGGTGTTACTTTAAATGTAATTCTGCAGAGCCGAATAATGTTAACCATTGACACCCGTACTGCATATTTTCCACTGCTTTCCTACCCCAGAGTGTCTGGGATGGAGATCACAGATCCTCTTTTTTGTGGGTGCTACGAATCTGCAAGCAGCTCAAGGGCCGTGATTCACTTCATCCACAGCATCTGCCAACAGTGTAGCTGAGATGAACAGCGAGAACAAATAAAAGGTAAAGAAAAACTAATAAACAGAGAGAGAAAGAAAGGCAGAAAGAAAGAAGGCCCCACAGAGACCAGCTAATCGTAAATCCTGAACCATGACAATCCTTATAACAACTATTTCACATCACCCTTGTCATACCTATTTCCATGGCAACCTCCACAACATTGTGTCAGCATATGTAATGGGGATATTTCTATTGCTCATTTCAAAAGCTGAAGGTATTTACCCTTTGAGGAAGTAAATACTAGTGCTGTTTCCATAGTGAGTTGCCTGGGAGATGGTTTATTGTAAATAGATTATTGCTGGTTTCATTTAGCTATGAAAGTGTTTGTGGTTAAAAGACTGTTCTGAAACAATATGTAGCAATTATGTTAAAATTAGATTTACAGTGTGGATATGTGAACTTCTTCAGTATAATATGAGCACTGTTTCATTTACTCCAAAAACTGGCAACTACCTTCTGTCCTGAATTGTTGCAATGCATAATGGTGTGCATTTAACACAAAAAATACAGGCAGTGCTACCTTTTAATTTGTCCAGAATCAATTATTTAACAAGACAGCATGATCATGCTGCTTACATTTCAGTATTGGGTGCATGACTATGGTGCCTTAAAAATTCTGCCTACACAAACATCATTTTTTTTGGCATTGTTGAAACTGACATAATCACTGTTTGCTAACATCTTACCTTAAACTTGTGTTCATAGCTCTCTAAAGCCTCCATCACCATACACACAGCCTCCATGGAGCGCTCCAGACGCCCATCCACACCATTAAAGCGATACATGCTGCCAGAAATGTCCACTAGCAAACGTAATCGCTTTGGCTTCTGCTGAGGGGTTCCTAACTGCAGCCAGACCAAAAGAAAAATATATAAGTTATCAACACAGGAGACTTATACGCTAAGACTGATATAAACTGAATTAGGAAAATCACGTTAATACATTTTCTATGTGTAAGCATAAATTTACTAATGTTAATTTAATTACAGCCTTCTATTGGCCCAGGCTCCTTCTCTGAAAAGTTTTGTAGCCAATGAGGTTTTAATGGGTTACACAGAAGCCACATAATAAAATAGGGCATGACTTGAAGACCTCAGCAAAGTTTTTTCCAGCTAATTCAGAAAACAGATTTTAGGTCAGAACATCTTATCAAACTTATAGCTTAATGTGATGCTCTTTCACTGATGGCTGGTCTGTGGCTGGCCTTTAATGGGAACTACCATACTAGTGAGAAAACATCTACAAACAGAGATCAAAGTCAAACAAGAATCAGGTATAGTTCACTAAGAAGTTAATAAATACATTATTACTTTGCTCCAAATATGCATATTGTGATAGTGTACACACTGTATGGAGCACTTTTATGCTAATTTTGTATGTGTGTGTTTTTTTTACCTTCTTGGAGCTTGAGAGTCATAATAATTATCAATGCTTGTTTCATTTAAAAGAAATACAGATAGATTTTTAAAATGTTTTTTTGTTTGTGTTTCACCAAAAATAAGAAGGCTGGATAACAACTTTAGAATTTACACTTTGTAACCTGCTTACAGGTTACATATATATAAAACACTTCTTTTTACTTTTTTCATATTCATTTTTTTCCACATTTAAAAAAAAAAATTAAATTACGATTATGCCATGAATTATTTTCCAAACTGGCAACTGTGTGTCAGATGCTTTTGGACAAGCTTTGTCAGTGGCATATCTGACCATGGCTTACTGCACTCTGCGGCTTACTGCGACTTACTGGACGAATTCACACAGTTATGTCAAAATGCTGTTTTGACGTAAATTTATTAGTTTGTGAATGTAAACAGCTGGGAGAAAAATCAAATGTTTAAAAACCGTATTGGATCCATTAAATGGGTCTTAAAATGACAGCATCTGTCTATGGCATTAATAATCAAACAACAAAATATAAAGAGAATCTCTCGTTGCTTTTGACTGAATAATTTTTGTAGACTTAGTAAGAATACATACAATGAATTTGTGAACATTTGGGAACTCTGTATCATTTACCATGTGTATGTGACTATGTGTCCTATTATGAGGGGCCATATGCCATAATTTATTCATCCATTCACACCTTTGTACAAGTAAAGTGTCTGCCAAATGCACCAAAGTGATAACAAAAGTTTCCAAAAGTTCATGCCCCCGGACTCCCTTTATAGAAACAGGTCCAAAATCCTGAATGTGTATGTATTAAAATGTTTGCCAAAGCTAATATTCTTCAGCTGAACAGTTCTCACCTCAGGTTCCAGCTCTCCTCTGCGCTTATAAATGGCTTTCTCTCCTGTCAGTCCATCAATGATCTTAGCATCATCCAGCTCACCAAGAGCCTGATTCCTCAGCCATTGCCTCTCCTTCCCTTTAGCCTAAAACAGAGGTAATTTACATCTTTTACTAAATATATAGGCAATAATGTTCATAATTTAGAAAATTACAGAGTGGAATGGTATGAAATATTTTATAAAGGTACACACTTTTTTATAACAGAAACAGTTCACATTAAGAATAAATAGTTACAATATTTGTTCGTATTAATTTCAATAAACCTAATTCTGCATAATTTAATAAAAAACATCTTTTATTGTAGTTTTCTTCACGTTTTTTCCTTTTTTTGGAACTTGACAGACACAAAAAAAAAGATGATTACTTAAATCAGATCAGATATCCTTTAAATCTGATACTTTAATGGTATTTTACATCCTGCATCCACTGGAAACTTGTTATTGCATGGAAAAAAGTGACCAATACACTCAGAATTTCTTTATTGTCCCACACAAGAATGAGTGAAAATGAGTTTAAAATACATGGGGGTAAAAAATGGTGTATTACTGACTTCAAAAGTTGAAAACTCTGAATGTTATGATAGCTCAAAACATAACTGTTGTGATGCTAACATGTAAATAGGATGTAAACAGCTCAGAGAAGTTAGTTTTTGAATTTGTGTTAATGTAGTAATTACAGTCATTCTGACACAACGTCAACACACAGTGGCAGAAGGTTTTCTATATGTGTTGACATACAGAAAGCAAACATCTTTGCTTCTGTGACATCACAGAAGCAAAAGAATAGGCAGTGGTCAAATTACTATCTGGAAAAGGCCCAAAACAGAAGCTCAGGGTGATGCAGAGGTTAACTTCTTCTAAGGACAGAAGCTGTACAGAACCATGCCAATGTTATCAACTGGACCACACACATTCCAATGTAGCTGCCAGCTCTCTTTATAGGCTGTGTAGGTGAAATGAGATAGCGTAGCTTTAGAGAACTGGACTGTAAAAGAAAGAGAGAGGTAATCCTTGTCACCATGTTTTCACATAAACACATCTGTTTTAGGCAGAGCTCCTCAGAGAGGCTGCCAGAAAGAAACCTGATCCTTCATTTGGCTGGAGCAAACCCTCTGTTCACACAGCTGAGAGAATCCCCATGAGCACTTAGCTGAGAGCAGCCACAGACCTCCGATCAGATGAAGTGGCCTTTGCTCACTTTGTTGAATGTTGAAGGAGGAAATTAGCTGGTCTTCAATCAGCACGTTCTGAGAAACCCCACCTATGTTCTAGTGCTCTGTCCACCCACAACCAAACAAAAAAGATCAGACAAGCTACCGGACATCCTTCTATACAGAACGACAACCCCCATAGGAGAGTCCATATCGACAGTCCAGTCAGAGGGCAGGACATGTAATAATAATAACAATACACATGTTCTCTTGAAGTCAAAGGTTGGCCCTCTCGTGAGTTGGCTGAAAAACAGAGGGAAAGCTATTTGTGTGTGTGCGTGTGTAGCTGCTTGTGCCAGTAGGGCTCACGTATCAACTCATTTTTCACACAAAAGCAAAAAATGTACTAATCTGGCAGATGCTTTAATCAAAAGTGGCTTGTAAAAATTCAGGCTGGATACTTCAGTATGTGCATTACTTGGAAATCGAACCAATGGCCCCATTCTCAGCCTTGGTGTTGCAAGTGCCATGCTCCACCATTTGGGCTATGGGAAAGGCCACTTGTTTATAATTAGACTTATATGAAACCAATGTGGCTAGCTGACACAGACTCAACACAGAACAAATTAACTAATCAGTGCAACTTCTAGTGCACAAACAGAAAACAATAAAGCGTCTTCAGCCCATGCAAAGCCCAGAACACCCCTGAAGTGGGATAATAGAGAGTGTTTACCTGCAGGCTGTCTAGAATGATGCGGAGCGACTGGACCTGTCGCCTGACTGCTCCAGAGAAACGGTCATACGTGGTGGCATCATACTCACTCATCTCTATTTCCTTGAGCCTGAAAACACACAACACACATTAAAAAAACACTATCTGCAGTGTTTCCAAATTACAAATGCTCATATATATAATCCACTTAAAGCATAATCCACTTGTGGTGCTTGCTATGGCAAGAATAGTTAGGGCCCGGGATGTGACATGAAGTTGTGCGGGTACGTCCCAAGACGTGCGGGTTGGTATAAAATTACTTTCTTAAGCATTCAAATCTACAATGTTCTTCACCTAGACAACAAAATAGGTTGACAACAATATAAGGACAGACTAAAGCAATATTACAGAAAATTTGGACTTCGAATAGATCAGTATGCAATTCCCAAAAAAAAAATCACCCAAAACAACCCTAGCTTTACAGCAGTGACTTTTCTTCTGAAAACGTAAACATCTAACATTATTTACATTATTTTCTTGAGATTTTTAACCATGTAAATTATTTTAAACAAGCCACCTGATGTTGACTTTAACAATCCTTTTTAAGCAGAATTTCAGAAGGTATTGATTCTCTGTTTAACAATTCAACTGTTTAACGATTCTCAGTGAAACAATGATGTGCACTTAATTGTGTAAGGTGAATAATAAACATTATTCAGGAGTCCCTACAGCTCCAGGATAAGCACTTATGAAGGATGAAGTTTACCCATGGTGATTGTGTCCATTGTTAACTGGGTCAATGCCACCAAAAATATCCAGATCACCAATTATTAATTATCATTTTAATAACAATTTAGATGTGCCTCATGAGAGTGATGTCACAGTGCTCCAAAGTTTTAAAAAGTCCTAAAATAGGTTTTATTTTTTGAATATCTGTGACCCTAGTGTCATAAGCTGAAATAGCAAAATGAATGTTCCCCAAATGTTTCCCAAACACTCCCCACCATCCCACCAACGACTTGTTAAACATGTTGACATTTATGACAGCCAATGCTGTTGTTGGAGTACTCTAACAAACTGAATTTTTACATTTTAAGAGGAATTAACAATGACTTGTTGTCACTACATGTAAAGTAGTTAACTTCTGCTCAAATCCAGAAAGTACAGTATTTTTTTAAATGAGAGTGAGTGGTATTTGATCTTATGAGGGAATCGGAGTGTGAAGTGTGTCTAGACCGCAAGTGCTCCTCAGACCAGTGCCAACACACATTTATCAGACATGAGATCAATCCAGATGTCCTGATCTAAAGCCCCACCTCAGAATCCTGTGACCCATTGTTTTCTTTTTGATGGAAATAGCACTCTTCCTCTCCATTACCAACTGGACCAAAATTTTCTCAAAATAGTCACAAAAAAGCATTTTTGTGCTGTGCACATTTTTGTGTTTACTGAAGAAAGGAGAAACTTCTGCTATTTTTTCCTGAATTCCAAACCTGTCCACAGGCTGGAGAGAACAGCAGCTAGTGTGGCTGAGACAGGGTAAACTGTGCGGAAAGAAAATATAGTAGATAGTGTTCTGCTAAATGAAAAACAGACTGATAATCACAGTTTCACTACATAAAAATGTAGGGCATGATCAGATATGTCTAAGACAAAGATCATTTTACAGGATTTTCTGCATCACAGCACAGCAAAATCAAAAGATCTGTACCAACAAAGCAATGTAGTTGTCTGTGTTAGACATGCAGTAGACAAAATGCCAGACCCTGTAAAAACCCCTGACACAACACTTCTCCACTGAGATTTAAATACTGTAAAGATGTCAGACAGCATGCAGATTAGAACATGTGTATGTGTAACACAAAGAGCTTAAACGGCTTCTAAGAGTGACAGAGCCACAGCATTCACAGGAACAGCTATAAAGTTAAGGAGAATGTTTACCCATTTGTCTATGAAGTGCATTGTCATGTCCGTATAATATATGTTAATAAATTAGATACTAAACTTGTTGATATAAGAATGAATTTTGAATCATTTCTCTTGGTCTGAGTGGATGTTGCTATTTCTCTTATATGTTTCCCTGGGTCTATCAAAAATATCAAACTAGTAACAAATGATTGATATGCGTTTATGATGAAATATGCATGTGACAACTAGTCACGAGACACACGAGAACCAATACGTTTTGAATTTATCGACCTACTGTCATATTTAAATGTTTATGCAGATGTGATCTGTTGTTTGCCTAATAAGCTAAAAATATTAATCGTTTTTTTTCACAAACAGTTTTGCATAAGAAGACATTTATTAACTCACTGGATTACTTTTGCGGTAGATGGATGCATTTTTTTGGAACTTTAAATACTTAGGACCTATTCAATGCTATAATTAAATATAACTATGATTCTGTTTATGGAGATGCAAATTTTATTTGTTATAAGTATTTTTATAACTTAGGAAATTTGCTAGAGACCTTGGTTGTGTTTTACTAAAGTATGAACTAAGTCTCAGATGTTTCTCCTAAAATTGCTAGGAGATATAAAAACAGAAACAAATAAGACAATTGTTAAAATACATTGAGTATGGAGTTGATTGCAACTAAAGAACTGATGATGATTGCCACTAAATTCTATCCTATTAAATTCAATGTCAATAGTCTTTAAAACACTTCGGTAGCAATTTAATACTTTCAGAAGTTCACTCATAATCTTTTGCAGTACTTTAAATACCTTTTTTAGTTCACACAGTCTTTAAGAGCCAAGAGGCTGATGAATATGAGTGTGTGTGAATGGAAAACAAGCAGAGGGCAGAGGAAACTACATAAAATCCAGGAGACCAAACAGAGGTGGTGATAGTCTCACACTTCATGATGATAGTCTCACACTGCTTCATGGGCCTCTGTACATGCACATGCAGCTTCATGAATTGTAGCATTCATGGGGTGCACAGTTAGATAGATGGCTCTATACAGACCGCTATAGTTTTATTCTGTGATCTGAAACTTGCTTCTTTACTTGTTTCTCTGGCTTTTACTAAAGTGAGCTGACTTGCTGAATATAGCCAACAAGCTGTAGTCAGCTGCCTCCTAAGACAGCATCTTAACTGACACAGAACTTCATACTTTAAGATTCTGGCCAGCCGCAGGTATCTTATAAGGTATCTACCTTTTGTAACAGCCTTCAAGTTTTGGAATGAAGCCTATGTGTACCTCTGTCATTACACACATACATATTCACTCACATTCATGCACAAAACACACTGAGCCCCTAGCCAAACAGCCCTAAGCACTGGAGAGATATCTAGAGAAATTAACAAGCCCTCAGAGCACAAAGTAAAGGTCAGGCAGGGTAAAGTGTGGGATTTTTTAGAATCTGTTTTTGAACTGAAGGCAGGAGAGAGAGACAAATGAAGGACAGGTGGATAAGTGTACCTCTGTTTGAAAGCTTTTTCAGCCATCTCTCGTGCAGCTCTTTTCACTTCATCTGGCACGGCGTCTTTCTCAGCCTGTGAGATCTGGTAAACTTTGTGTCCGGCGTCCAGTCGGTAGGGGCCTCCCTTCCCCCCAAGACCTGCTGTATCTCTGCCGCCTACAGGAACATACATGCAGTTTGCTGAGATATGAAATATTTATATGTATTTAGATATGATATATTATATATAACTTGTGTAATAAAGATTATTGGTAAATAAAAAAGTTTCCTGTAATTCATTTTTTGCCAGGAATAATTTTTACCAACTGAAACTCTGAAGGTTAGCCATTATAGATCTTATAGATTTGATTGTGTCATGAGGCATATGATGTGTCTAACCTGTACCCCCAGCCCACTGGTTCCCCCCTACATGAGGAGCGTTTTTGGGGTCAATCTTGCCATGTTTGGGGGAGCTGACATTCAGACCACTGTCTCTCTGAATGGTGATCTGAAACAAACACAGGAGAGAGTATTTGTGCATAAACTATTCATAAGCTGCGGACACATCTAATTATGAATTTAATTTGGTTGTGACCACTGGCTGCCAAGGCAGTTCCAGCTGACCCCACTCTTACAGTTGCTTACAGTTGGCGGATAAAGTCAGGTTTAATATTTGCGACTGGCACCTGCTGCTATGAAGACGATACACAGAGACAATGAAAGAAATGGCAACAAAAGTAAGGGGGAAGATAAGATGTAATTATCTATGATTACTGGATTAATTGTGTTCATTTGGAAAAATATATAACTGACAAAACGAGCTATAATGTTAAGATAACTTCTATATCACTGCATAGATTGATAAGTTTGTTGATTCAGCAGAATATCCAGTTGTAAGAATGTTGAGTATATGTACTGAATCAATCATTCAGTTTGTGTTCCTCTGACTGCCAAGGTCTAGAAATCTAAAAACTGTAAACTTAAACTTTAAGTGTGTTGAGTTGGTTCTAATGGCATACTGGCTGAAGTGACACACCTTAGCCAATGTGTTGGGGAGTGGGGGCTCTCTCATGGGTTATGAAGCAATAAATATCTGGTTAGGTTTGTCTATCTAGAGCTGTTTTTACACTCAAAAGGAAGCTGCATCTAATTAATGTGGAAAAATTGCAATTGACCATTTCATCTGAAAGTCACAACTTCCATTCCTATAGCAACCATACTGAGTGATTTCACCAATTCATTTTTATACAAGTGGTCCATCTCCTCGCCTTACAGACTAATGCCTCTGGCAGAGGCTTGGGTCATTGGGGCCTTATGTGTATGTATCTTCATCTCCAGCCATATTTGATGTAGAGTGGAAATTCTCTGAAGCAGGTCTATTTATCCATTTTGTGGTGTCCTTCTCATCTGATCTTTTGCCACACACTCTATTAATATTATAAACCACTGGGCCTCTTTTTAATACCCACGCACCCATCCAAAGGGTTGTGGTTTTCTCATGACCTCCACACACTCCTTTACAGACCCTGCTGTGTGCAATTACAGTCTTAACATAACTGCTAGAACATCTTATAAATGTGTCATATTTTTGGTCAGAGTAGCACTTTTAAGGAGTGACAGCACAGACTCTTTTAAAGTCATACTGTGAGACAACAGACATCACTGTTCCAGAACTTTATTTTCTCTAACATTCAAATAAAGGGTAATGCCTATTACACATCAATCATGCACACATTGACTATGCAAGATCAAGTAAGGTTATTGGACATGAAGTTAGGCTTTTATTAACTCCTATTCAAGAACGCACACTGTAAAAAAATACAGTGGTAGGAGGTGGCTAAAATTGTTTTTTTTGCCAAGTCATACTGAAAAGAACTGTCGAAATAAACAGTTTTTTATACACTAAACAGACCTACATGAGATAACAAGAACATAATAATAGTGATCATAATTATGAAACACCATTTCTTTTTAATTCAAGATTTCTTTAAAAGTATCCCTGATTTCTTTTTCAGGCTAAATATATAAAAATGTATATTTGTGTGTTAGGAAATGTCAAAAAATGATCTGTAAGTGACACAATTTACACAAGGCACATTTGACATACACACGTCTCGATTTGATATCAATGATTTGAGGTCATGAACTTTTAACATTTCACAACTTTTGTGTGAAAACATAAGAGTGTATATATTAGAAAAAAAGAGGGTCTACACATAGTCGAGCAGAAACGTGGCTTAGAAAAAAGTTTGGCAATGATCAATGCACAGAAATGCCACATCAGCAAGATATGTCTAGACAGGTGATAAATAAGTGATAAATATGACTGTGACTCACATTAGCCCTCTCTGTGTCATTAGCCCCTAGTACCAAACATACGGCTCAAGTTTCAATAAAATCACTTGGTGTACACAGAGGATTATCTATATCACAGTCCCCTAGGAAAGGAGTTTTTCGTATTAAAAAATTCAGAGCCTGGAATTGACCAAAAATCCACATACAATCTGAAATGGCCAGCTTCCTGTTAGGCGGCGCTAATGTAATGTAAGATAGCATAATTTTGAAAGTTATCAGGCTTGATTAGAACAATACATATACAATATTTGGTGACCATAGGAAAAACTAACCATATCACTTTAGCCAAAGGGGGACGCTACAGAGCTCCCCCACCACGCCTACATCTAAGCTTTTGCCCACGCTGAACATTTAAAAACTATGATGTGTGTGCTAAATTTCATGCCATTTAAAGCATGTTAAGCGACTTTAATACATCTGAATTAAGTTTGATGTGCTACCATGGCAACAGTATTTAAGATATCACAAATACTTTTAGAGCATTACATTAGCCACATCTCTACATTATTCTGAGCAAGACTGAAGTTAAATGTAAGTTGACTATTTTAAAGTTTGTTTTAAGTGACACATTTCCTGTTGCCCGTTGGTAGCGCTATGACCGTGACTTACAATAGTCATATCCATGTCATCAGCTGACCACACCAAGCATATCTGCCAAGTCTGATCACTCAAAGCATGCTGTAGATATTAGAGATTCCTGTTTCTATTTCTCACCATAATTTTACTGCCTCACCATGGCAA